>OY856410.1:406855705-406910705 GCA_963693085.1 Alisma plantago-aquatica | reverse complement strand
AAATATTGCATCATGAAAAACTACTTGAGTGTATTCGGCTCAGAATATACTCGAGTGTATTCTAGCTTGACTCTCTCTCTCTCTCTCTCTCTCTATATATATATATATATATATATAGAGAGAGAGAGAGAGAGAGAGAGGTTAGGAAGTGTTTACCGGCTGGTACATGCAATTTATGTGTACCGGTCATGAAAATGACATATGTAGAATATATTTATTCAATCCAACCTTATAGATTGAATAAAAAATCAACATATTAGATGTGTTCAAAAAATCACAAACATTCCTCATGTATATAATAAGATATAGCAATACATCATTCAACAGTTTGTGCAATTTTTGCAACTTGACGTTGATTAAAAAATATGTATATTCTTTCATTTTATGGTCTAGGAACCTCATTTTGAAGTGATTTTTGATACACATGTTATCTAAGGGGTATGCATCACATCCATAAGGTTGGATTGTTTTTTATACTTATATAATCATCAGAAATTAAGATGGGTTCATGTAAGCTACCCATCTTACTCAGGTACACAATTCAGCTATATATATGTGTGTGTGTGTGTGTGTGTGTGTGTGTGTTAGGAGCTGTGTACCGGCCGGTACATGTAATTTATGTGTATCTACCATTAAAATGGCACTTGTGGAGTATGCACATAAAATCCAACTATATGGATTGATCCAACACTATATAGATTAGACTTGTTTAAAATATCATCACTGTATCTCATATAGATCAAGAGATATTGTAATATATCATCCAACAGTTTCAATATTTTTTTAACTTACCGTTGATTACTAAATACACATATTTTGTCATAGGATGATGTATGAATATCGTATTGCGGTTATTTTTGATATACATCCAATCTAAGGGGTACACATTACATCCATAAGGTTAGATTGTCAAATAGAATTTCATAATCATATATATATATATATATATATATATATATATATATATATATATATATATATATATATATATATATATATATATATATATATATATATATATATATATATATATATATATATATATATATATATATATACTATAAAAAGCGTAAATAACTCTGGTTAATTACAGTAACGCCATCAACCAATCAGAATGTATCATTTTCAAAATAGTGCACTCTCTTTTACTCTTTCTTTTTTCTTTTTTTTAGGTTTTAACAAACTTTTTTTCAGCTTTTCACCAAAACTACGTTCAACCAAAATCACGGATACCCACTCCACCACCTCTCCACCCACTATCCACTCCACCACCTCTCCACCCACTCTCTCTTCCATAACTCCTACCTCCTCATCTCATGGAGACGGTTTCTCACTACTTTCAAATTTCCACGACGAAACAAAGATTTTTATCTAAGAAAACTATCTCACACCCTCCCTCTTCCACTTCCTCTCTCTCTCCCGTAACTTAACTATGACTTCCAAAATATTCCTTTCTCTTCTCCATTACGTAAGTTCTCCATATCTTATGTCCCCTCTCTTTCACATACCCAAATCACTGGAATCACTTTCAAAATCTGCCATCCACTGCTCTTTGATTTTCGTCGGCATTCTTATCATATCCAACTCCCCATCTATCCTTCCCCACTTTCATTGCATTTCTCATTCCTTCTACACCCACCATATTTACTTCGTTGTCATCCCAGATGAAAACTAATAGAGAGTCCTTCATGGCAGCATCTAAGGGAGACCACTACTATGCCCTCCATGGCGGCATCTAAGAGAAGAAGTCCTATCCACGAATAAATAATTGTTCATCAACGGTGTAATGCTCTTTTTTGATTCACAAAAAACACAATGCAAGAGAGTTGTTTAGACAATTAATATTCCTGAAGTTATCTTTTTCATTTTGCTTTATTGTCATAAATGGGGTGATGATCTTCGTCTCTATCTTTTCATTCATGGAAAATAGAGAGCCGTATACATGGTGAATGAAATTTCAGAAACTAACTTGATTGACTAATAACCTTATTTCCTTTAAGCATCTTTAGCCAATTAATTTCCTGACGTAATTTTTTGTTTTACATTTATGTGTGCAGAAATTTGGCATCAAAATAAGAAAGTTCTCAAAATTGTGATGCCAAAAAGAAAAAGTGAATTTCATCAATAAATTATTGGCATGCTTAATATATCATTATTTTTCACTTGTTGCGCAACCCAACTGTGGAAGATGTGAAACTATTAAAGAAGGTATACAATTTTGTCATATTATTCATGCCATCTAATAAATATATCAATTTTTAAGTTGTCGTTTGTGATATTCTACGTGATCAATTTATCAATTCATTTTTTCTTTGATCCATTGCATATCCTAGATATGATTATTAGCATTCAATATCATATACTTCTTCTGTAGAGTTTGTCATTACTTCCTACTGTATTTGTATTAATTTTTCCTTTTCTTTGTTGGTGTGGCAATTTTTCTTTTGCAAGGCAGATGGATGATTATTATTTTTTTTTCATCTGAATCTAACTGGACAACTAAATAATTATATTTTGGACAAGACTACTATGAGGAGTGCCTCACATACAATGCAACAAAAGTAAAAACGGTATGCATACACAAGTACAACTTTTTTACGCACAATAAGTGTAAGTTTTTCATATACTTTCTTTTGCTATCACAATTTGGAATGATTATTTACATTTATTGAATGTCTCCTCTTTTATTTTAGTGACGTGTTTTCTTCTTCCTTATGTGTCACATTCATTCATGTACTGAACTCTTAAATTAATTGGAATAGATAGATAGAATGATTTAGGGGGCCATGACGCCTGGTACAAGAAGACCAATATCTTTATTGTGCCTACTGCCTCCTTGCTCCTCGCTAGGGATCCCGTTATGCAACTGTGCCTTCTAAGGCCCAATTACAAACCCTTAAAATGGATGACAAGGGTTCCCTTTTATAGACGCCTTCCTTGCCACCGAAACCCTAATGTTTGATACTCGTGGTCGAAGGCAACTAGTTGTGTCGCCCCTACTTGGTCCACCAGGATAATTGCATGGGTTGCTCAATCTAGACCTTGTATCTAGTTCCCTGGGTGGACCAGTGCGGGTTGAACCAGGGCAGGCTGGATGCGGAGAGCGCGTGCCAAAACTGAAGAGTCAGGGAGTCTTTGGGTAGAGAGTGACTCGAGTTGGGTGACTGGAGGGGCCGCTCGGCTGACTGGATGATTGGAAGGTGGATGTTGGATAGATTTTGGGGCCTTTCTTCCCTTGAGGTATGGCATTTTGAGGGCTTGATCATCCTTCTAGGCAATGAAGTATATATTTGGTTGTTTTTGCATGAAAAAGTATATAAAATGTATTAAAGTCTAAAAAACGGAAGATAAATGCATATAAGTAAATCTAAGGCTAAAACTAAGGAATTAAAACACAATAGCCCCTGTAAGGAGAGTAAAAATATATGCAAAGATGGGTATAAATATACTCATCAGCAAGAATTACCTACTTCCACATCATAACTACCTAACTAAAGCAAACCCCACTCATGTAGTAGTTTAGGAATCAGTTAGGTTCATTACACGTTCTTTCTTATTCTTAGCCATATTGAAATTTCATGAAGATTTTTTTTCCTTCAAATAAGTTTTGTTTTACCACATGTGAGCTATTAGTAAGTCATTTTCAAATTATCATTTGTGCAAAATTATGATTCTATTTGCATTCAGCAGGAAATACACATACTTAAACTTTGTACTTTATTTTTTTTAAAATTGGCGATTCATTCATCCCGTCGCCTGGGTTCGAACTCATGACCTCTTGGTCTTACATCATCACTTTTACCACTGGGGTGCCACTTCATTGGCTTAAACTTTGTACATTTTCAACGTACACAATGTAGCATTTTTTTGTTTTACTTAGACACAAGTGCCACCATTTAGACCTAGACTTCTTTTTAGATAGTTGAATATATTTTATTTTTGAAAAGCTATATTTTATTTATATTATGTCTTGGACGAGACACTTGTTATAATACATGGTTAATTTTAATATTCTTTGATGAGTTATTCATAGTCATTAATATGTTTTTATTGATTCTCGATATAGCTAAATCATAAAATGAAGTATTTTATCATATCACAGGTCAATTTTTCATATACATATATATATATATATATATATATATATATATATATATATATATATATATATATATATATATATATATATATATATACACTCGAGTGTACGGATCGCACGAATACACTCAAGTGTGTTTGCATATCAAGACTATTTTTTTTGTAAAATGTAAACCATTGATCTTCGTTGTCATACTATAACTAGGCTACATACAAATTTTTAGCTCATTTGGATGAGTGTAAGTCAGGGCAACAAAATCGACGCACAAAACTAATTTGAAATGTATAATTTTTGTGGTCTTCATAACATGAGCTATACATATCCAAATGGGCTCAAATTTTATATATGAGCTGTTCACAAGATGTTTAAGAAGATCAATGGATTATATTTTCAAAAAAAATATTGTATCATGAAAAACCACTTGAGTGTATTCCGCTCCGGAAACACTCGAGTGTATTCTAGCCTGACTATATATATATATATATATATATATATAATTTTGTTTTCACTTTCATAATATCTATACCACTATTAAAAAAACATTTTTGTACATATTAAAAACAGCCACTCAGAATACTCCATTTTAAATATTGTACTTTCCTTGATTCTCTCTTCTCTTCTTTTTCTTGTAGATTTGTTTTCCTTATGTTAATTTTTTTCTCCAAATCAGAGAATAATTACACGTATTTATCCAATAATCCATTTCCAGCGTAATTACCCACATTTCACGCCATATTAAATCCTTTTACAACCTTTCACTATCCACGTCCTCCATCAACAATATTCCAAATATCTCGATTCCGATTCCTAAAAGAACGCAATAACTTTCCAAATCATCTTGACTTTATATACTGCATATTACAATTTTCCATAATCCACCGATGAACAAGCAACACATTACATGTAACAAACTTATAATTGCTATACAATAAATGTGATTTAATTTAAAAATTGCCAATGAAATCCATGATTCCGTACCATTAATGGATAGATAATAACTACTTATAAATGGTAACTAAACAAATATCACGATCCTAATTATTCTGTTCAAATTATAATCTATTCATAATACTGAATATCCACACCAATATGAAAAAATGCTATGTTTCTGATAATTATGAAAAATATGTACCATCTCTCACTCTCTCTGTATCTACTTCTCAGTTATCTTTTTGTTGACGGGATCAATCACCCATGGAGCTCATCATTACTTCTTTTCGTTTACATTGAAAGTAGTCCATGTATTGAGGGTATTATGTCGGACAAGGGACGTTCAATCTGAGTAAATAAATATGACTTGACACTGACTATGCGTGGAAAAGATAAACTTCGTATTTAAAAATAAAATCTTAAATGAATGCATTCGCTGTTTTATGTTCCAAAACTATCACAATCTTTGACTAATTCTTCTCATGTACGATTGGATGCAAACTGTGATCAAGGAAGGATAAACCTCGCAATCAGAAAATTATTTATTCGGTTTCTTAATTAATCGCAATCATATACGGTTGTTTTCTCCCCCAACCAATGCCAATCATTGGCTAATTCTGCATGTGTATATGTACTCCAAACTCAAAGAATTAACTTATGTCGAACATAAATTACCAAAATGTCAAGCATGTTATCAACCTATCAGAATGTATCATTTTCAAAATAGTGCACTCTCCTTGACTCTTTCTTTTTTCTAAAATTTTACAACCTTTTTTTGTACTTTTCAACGTTTCACCAAAACCACGTTCAACCAAAATCACGGATACCCACTCCACCACCTCTCCACCCACTCTTTCTTTCATAACCCCTACCTCCTCATCTCATGGAGACAGTTTCTCACTACTTCCAAATTTCCACAACGAAACAAAGATTTATATCTAAGAAAACTATCTCACACCCTCCCTCTTCCACTTCCTCTCTCTCTCTCTCCCGTAACTTAGCTATGACTTCCAGAATATTCCTTTCTCTTCTCCATTACATAACTTCTCCATATCTTCCATCCCCTCTCTTTCACATACCCAAATTATAGGAATCGATTTCAAAATCTGCCATCCACTATTCATTGATTTTCGCCGGCATTCTTCTCATATCCAACTCCCCATCTACCCTTCCCCACTTTCATCCCATTTCTCATTCCTTCGACACCCACCATATTTACTTCGTTGTCATCCTAGATGAAAAACTCACAGAGAGTCCTCCATGGCGGCATCTAAGGGAGATTACTACTATGCCCTCCATGGCGGCATCTAAGAGAAGAAGACCTATCCACGAATAATTAATTGTTCATCAATCGTGTGATGCTCTTTTTTCATTCACAAAAAACACAATGCAAGAGAGTTGTTTAGGCAATTAATATTCCTGACATTATCTTTTTCATTTTGCTTTATTGTCATAAATGGGGTGATGGTCTTCGTCTCTATCTTTTCATTCATGGAAAATAGAGAGACATATACATGGTGAATGAAATTTTAGAAACTAACTTAATTGACTAATAACCTTATCTCCTTTAAGCATCTTTAGGAAATTAATACTCCTGACGTTATTTTTTTATTTTACATTTATGTCTGCAGAAATTTTGCATCAAAACAAGAAAGTTCTCAAAATTGTGATACCAAAATGATATAAATTGAATTTCGTCAATGAATTATTGGCATGCTTGATATATCATTATTTTCCACTTGTCGTGCAACCCAACTATGGAAGATGTGAAACTATTAAAGAAGGTAAACAATTATGTCATATTATTCATGTCATCTAATAAATATATCAATTTTTAAGTTGTCGTTTGTGATATTCCACGTGATCAATTTATCAATTCATTTTATCTTTGATTCATTGCATATCCTAGATATGGTTATTAGCATTCAATATCATATTCTTCTTATGTAGATTTTGTCATTACTTCCTACTGCATTTGTATTAATTTTTCCTTTTCTTTGTTGGTGTGGAAATTTTTCATTTGCAAGCTAGACAGATGGTTATTATTTTTTTTCGTCTGAATCTGACTGGACAACTAAATAATTATATTTTAGACAAGACTACTATGAGGAGTGTCTCACATACAATGCAAGAAAAGTAAAAACGGTATACACATACGAGAACAACTTTTTTACCACAGTGTAAGTTTTTCATATACTTTCTTTTGCTATCACAATTTGGAATGATTATGTTACATTTATTGAATGTCTCCTCTTTTATTTTAGTGACGGGTTTGCTTCTTCCTTATGTATCACATTCATTCATGTACTGAACTCTTAAATTAATTGGCACACGTTCTTTCTTATTGTTACCCATATTTAAATTTCATGAAGATTGCTTTTCCTTCAAATAAGTTTTGTTTTACCACATGTGAGCTATTAGTAAGTCATTTTCAAATTATCAATTGTGCAAAATTATGATTCTATTTGCATTCATCAGGAAATACACATACTTAAACTTCGTACTTTTTCAACGTACACAATGTAGCTTTTTTTTCTGTCTTGCTTGGACACAAGCGCCACCCTTTAGACCTAGACTTCTTTTTAGATAGTTGAATATATTTTATTTGTTGAAAAGCTATATTTTATTTATATTATGTCTTGCTCAAGACACTTGTTATAATACATGGTTAATTTTAATATTCTTTGACGAGCTATTCGTTGTTATTAATATGTTTTTATTGATTCTCGATATTGCTCAATTATAAAATGAAGTATTTTATCGTATCACATGTCAATTTTTCATATATATATATCTATCTATATATATATATATATATCACTTGCATAATATCTATACTACTATAAAAAAAGGAGATTCCATTTTTGAGAGCCAGATCTCTTTATACTCTAAAACGACCGAGATTTACAATTTCAATCTTTAGCGGATAAGAGAAGGAAGGGAGGAGTTATTCTCTTCTACTCTTTGATATTTGATAGAAGTTGCTCCTTTGCAAGAACATGCCTTCTTAGGAAGTTTCTCAGGCTTGAGAATGCAATGCCCTCTTATTGTTCTCGAAAGATAGAGGGAGAGAATTTTTGCACATGCAAAGACTCGACCATCGTAGATCAGTTGAACTAGACCAGATAGCGCATCCAATTTTGATATTGTTGTACATATTAAAAAATGGCCACTCAGGATACTCCATTTTAAATACTGTACTTTCCTTGATTCTCTCTTCTCTCCTTTTTCTTGTTGATTTGTTTTCTTTTTGTTAAATTTTTTCTCCAAATCAGAAAGTAATTACACATATTTATCCAATAATCCATTTCCAGCGTAACGGCCCACGTTTCACGCCATATTAAATCCTTTTACGACCTCTCACTATCCACGTCCTCCATCAACAATATTCCAAATCTCTCGATTCTGATTCCTAAAAGAACGCAATAACTTTCCAAATTATCTTGACTTTATATACTGCATATTACAATTTCCCATAATCCATTGACGAATAAGCAACATATTACATGTAACGAACTTATAATTGCTATACAATAAATGTGATTTAATTTAAAAATTGCCAATGACATCCACGATTCCGTACCATTAATGGACAGATAATAACTACTAAACAAATATCACGATCCTAATTATTCTGTTCTAATCATAATCTATTCATAATATTGAATATCCACACCAATATGAAAAAACACTATGTTTCTGACAATTATGAAAAACATGTACCATTTCTCACTCTCTCTGTATCTACTTCTCAGTTTTTTTTGTTGACGGGATCAATAACCCATGGATCTCATCATTACTTCTTTTTCTTTTACATTAAAAGTAGTCGATGTATTGAGGATATTATGCCGGACAAGGGACGTTCCATCTGAGTAAATAAATATGACTTGACGCTGACTATGCGTAGAAAAGATAAACTTCATGTTTAAAAATAAAATCTCAAGTAAATGCATTCATTATTTTATGTCCCGAAAGTATCATAATCTTTGACTAATTCTTCCCATGTACGGCTGGATACAAACTGTTATAACGGAAGGATAAACCTCACAATCAGAAAATTATTTATTCTATTTCTTAAGTAACCGCAATCATTTACAGTTGTTTTCTCCCCAACCAATGCCATTCATTGACTAATTCTACTTGTGTATCTGTACTCCTAACTCAAAGAATTAACTTATGTCGGACATAAATTACCAAAACGTCAAGCAGCTACCGGAAAACGTAGGATTAGGCCAACTACAACCCACGATTGACAACTTGAGAAAACCATGTTGACCAAAAGACTGAATATGGGATGTGTTCTATATATCTGGCAGTTCATCATCTGGTTGATTTGATAACAAAAGCTAAATAAGTGCCTTTGGTATTGTTTTTGAAGTTTTCGTCGGAAGTTAATCACAAAATCTAATGTAATTCTACATCAATAGAAAGATATTTAAGTTTATATTAGGCACTAGTATTACATGTACATCTAAGACAAGATTCTCATCACATATAATTGAAAACATATCAATTTTTGCATAAATTATTCTAGATATTCTTAATGAATTGATAAATTATTTTGCTTAACAGCTCCACCCAAAACAAATCTCAATTGTTCTTATCATTCACTTTACAACACGGAAGATAATTTGAAAACCTTCAAAATTAATTTTGCAAATACTTATAAGGTAAAATCTTCTTCACAAAAAAATATTTTAAATTGCTTTTACTTAGTAAGAAAGTTATTTATTCTTTCTGTAACTGAAAGGATATAATAAAATATTTTTATTGTTACACAATGTGTTGAGTGTTGAACAACTTGAAAAGTGATACCCTAATGATTCTCAACTACCACTCTATCTTGTAACTTCAATCCAATAACAAATTAGTTCCATAAAAATATTCTAACTTACCCTCAATATCACTCAAAATGGTACACTCAAATTATTTTTCATTTATATCCCAACGCTTAATCAATAAATATTACACTATATTTGAACCCCATCAAAATATTTTTTAACTTGATGCTCTCATTCGAAATCTAACCCTGCAACTTAAACTCTCTCCATATTCAGCTTTTACCATCTTTCCAGTTATCTCACTTTCACATTTTTTATTCACCAATTTGATATACTATTCTCCAATACTCGCCCATACTTCGTGTTCTCATTATCTTTCGTCTTTTCTCAATCCAACAATAGCACAAATTTAACTTATCCATGTCATACATAACAGGCTAATATTTTTTCATATATTACAATGAGATATATGAAAAATGATAAGTACAAAAGTATCACACTAAAATGTGTCAAATTTTGCAATCACATGCATGGGTACATGTGTGTTTATTAGTATATACACACACACACACACACACACACACACACACACATATATATATATATATATATATATATATATATATATATATAGTTAGGCTAGAATACACTCGAGTGTATCCGGAGCGGAATACACTCAAGTAGTTTTTCATGATGTAATATTTTTTTTGAAAATCTAATCCGTTGATCTTCTTAAACATCTTGTGAACAACTCATATGCAAAATTTGAGCACATTTGGGTATGTATAGCTCATGTTATGAATACCGCAAAAATTATGCATTTCAAATTAGTTTCACGCGTCGATTTTGTTGCCCTTGGATGAGTGACTTACACTCATCCAAATGGGCTCAAAATTTGTATGTATCCTAGTTATATTATGACGGTGAAGATCAATGGTTTATATTTTGCAAAAAATAGTCTTGGTATGCAAACACACTTGAGTGTATTCGTGCGATCCGTACACTCGAGTGTATTCTCTCTCTCTCTCTATATATAGAGAGAGGGGGGGGAGTGAGGCTAGAATATATGTATTCTGACCGAAATACACTCAACTTTTTATCCATTTGATCATCCATCTTACTTGATCTGCCGCTAACTCAAACTGTTCCCTTAAATGACCGTCAGTGCCAATAGATCCCACCCCCCATGACCTCTCCCCTCTGTTCTTCTCTCACCTCACTCTCTCTTCCCCTCCCCCGCCTCTCTCTCTCTTGGCTGTAGATGAATACTGATCAGAAGCTGCTCCTCCGCCAAAGAAACCTATGGTCTGACCCCACTAGCTAGAATCTTGGCCACCGTCAGCCGTGTCGCTTGTAGTTGTCCATCCAGCCACCAACAACATTGGTAGCGCAAGTCATGCCAGCAACAACGCTGATAGTGTCATCCATGCCAGCAACACTGTCACCCCTACTCTCCTAGTAGCTTCATCCATGTAGCTGTGGCTAATCAGCGCCAGCGACTGTAGTACATCACTTCTTCTGCTTCCCCTATTTTCCTTTGTCGCCAGAGAAGGCACTCCTCCACTAAAAGCAACTAATGGCGAGCCTAGCCGACATCCCAGCCACCGTAGCCGCATTGCTTGTAGCTGCCCATCTTGCAGCCAACAGCCCCAGTGACACCAATCACATGTGATCGCCACTGCTACTCTATTGTTCTGTCCTCATAGCTCCAACCACCTAGCCCGTAGCCCCAAGCCCTAGCGGCCGGAGATCCACGCTAGCATCCTACCAAACTATATGTTCTTCTCTCAATATCCCCTCTTTGTACCACTGTCTTTCTTATCTGAACCCTCGCCAAGGTCGCCGTCTGCCAGTAAGAAACAACGTTCTCCAAATTAATGTGTTATGTTCTTGCTAATTCCCTAGCATCTATGCTTGCTAATTTCCCAATCTCCCCTCCTTGTTTGTGTCATCTATTCTTGCTAACTCCCTAAAATCTATGCTTACTGATTTTTTATCCTATTTGTGTAGTCACCTCTAAGGCATGGCTGATCAAAAAGAAATTAGCTATTCAACTTCAACATGTTCAAATCTTTTTAGTCAGAGATATGTGATGAGAAGAGGGTCTAAGCATTGCAAATGTGATCAGTTAGTTGAAGCTAGAATAGCCAAGACCCATAAGAACTATGGTCGGGTATTTTTTGGTTGTCCCAACTACAACAGAGAGGTAAATTTTATTGTATTTGTTGTAGGGATTTATGTGGAATGCACAAGAAGTGATCTATTTCTAACGGTTTTGTAGGTATGTCCATATTGTAATTTCTTTGAATTGAACGATTCAACTACAACAAAAGAGTCAAAAGAAGGGTCTAAGAATGTGCAGCTTGAGGGAGAACTAAAGATGGCCATGATCAAGGAAAGAAAGTCAAGTGCAAAATATAGATGTTGTCTGGTTGTACTAGTGGCTTCGTGGATTATATTTTTACTTTTGTTTGCCGGATCAAAATGTGAATGATTGCAATGTATTGCATTTTTTGTAATGGATCAATGGCTGAACAAATGTAATGGACCAGTGGTTGGTTAGTAATATGTGTCTTTATCAATGAATGAATGCAATGAACAACTTTTCCACTGAACATCTATGTTCCATTTCCATGGTTTGTTTGCTTGATGGATGGAAAAATGAATTCCCTGTAGTTATTCCACATTGTTGGGTGGAATCAATGCTATGTATGGATAGGTAGTTGAGGCATTGGTTAGGGTGTTCGAGCTGCTGGGGGCATGAACAACATGATGATAAGTATCAATTCTATGTATGGTTCATGCATCACTTGCACCCTGAAGTTTAGTTCAGTTCATGTTTAGCTGGACCCTGTAGCTTTACTTTAGTTCTTTCTTAATTTCCTATCGCAGATTCAACTAAAATTCATTAGCTACTAAAGTAATTTAGTCGCAGCTAAATTTAGTAGTAGCCTTCCCCACCCCCTTCCCCTAATACCAATATTTAGTGTATTTCATTACATTCAATGTATCCGGGTCATGAATATAAAAGAAAATACTTAAACAGTGGGAGGTGATCTCCCAACCAAATCAAATCTCAGATCTCATATCATAAGCTTCAAGAAGGATATATAATGTGCATAGAGGCCATGGTCACCAGGCATCGTCAATTATTTCTCTTTTACAAGACCTCTAGAATTCTATGTTGTTTGAGTACAAGAGTTGAAAGTACACCTGGATGATTGAATTTCAATAAGAGCCACACTAGTTTGCATCTTCTTGCTCCTATGGACTGTTGTGATCAAAGATCATTTAGTGCAGATAAGTGATATAGGGATTCTAGTGTATCTTTATCCTTTAATATGTAATCAGACAGTAGTTGCTCAACAATATGTTCATTCAATTCATTGGATGCATGTGGTTCCCAAAATGTAGAATAATGATCTTCCTTCAACCATTCCGATGTAGTGATGCAAGTGTGGACTATCCTATGGGTGAATTGGGCTCTTGTCTTTATTCCTGATCAAAACATTCCTGAAATAAGTTTTGTTGCCCCTTTCATAGTGCTTTAATTGTTGTCTTTTTCTCATTCTGAGCAAAGCACAAATAAGATGTCCTTGGTGAGAGTCGTTGCATGGTAAAGGTGGAATTTCCATTGGTTATTTCAGCGCTATCCTAGTACTAGAGAGTATAGAGGTGCAACAATCAAGGCTCAAAATTTTTACTACAAATCCATTGGAAGAAAACAAGATTCCATCAATGAACAAACAATTTAAGTTTTAATTGCTACCCGTTTTCTCATTCTCAAAAGAACACAAATAAGATGTAGAAGTGAAGTAGAGATACTCAATCAAGAAAGGGTTAACTTCTAGACCACAAACTCCTATTGGACCTTCTAGCGAAAGGACATTATGTGATGCCTAGCATGTGAAGTCATTCACAAAAGATCCAATTTATGATGTCATGAACACCTTAACAACCAATTAATGTACATGATAGCACATCCAAGTAATCTTCCCAACAAACTAAACTCACATCAGACAAACTGACATAGTTATAAACTACTTGTGACATTATCTCAAGTCATGGGAACATTTTCCATATAGCTTTACTTTATTTCTTTCTCAATTTCCTATCACGGCTTCAACTAAAATTCATTAGCTTCTAAAGTAGTTTAGTAGTAGTTGAATTTGGAAATGTTAGTGGTTTTTGAAATAGACCAAGGGGCACCCAATTATAATCTATGAATCAAATCTAAATAAGGACACCAAAACATGAAAAATGGATCTTGACAGATTTGAATCATGGCAGTAGCGTTGCTCCACACGATTGAATTACATGCATAAATAATGTATCCTAATCATGAACACCTCAATAACATGAATATGAACACCCAAATCAGACTTGTTGTAAGAACCCTGACCTAAGTTTTGGGGTAACCCTATTTGCTTTTGCTTAATCTTGTGTTTAGAATCTTTCTCTAACCCTTTGAGATATAATTAGGGTTTGTGAACAACTTAAGTTTTAAGTTTGAGCTTGTTTGGTTGTTGTGCGTGCTTCATGTGTTAGTTTTGGTGCAATTTGCATTTTACCCAATGTAGGGGGTTGATGTGAAATTTACCACCTCTAGAGTGTTCCTTCTCTTCTTTTACATCATCTAGAGGGAAGAGAAAGAGGAGGGCACCTTGTTTGAGCTCTGGTTGAGGAGTTCAGACCTTTAGAGTGATTAGGGTTTCCATGCATGTTGAATGTCTTGACCCATGAAGTATGTTGGGTTGTCTCGACCATGGGTCGTGACCTAGGTTTGTTTTGGAGGGTGTTGCCATAGAGAAACCTCCTATAGAGTGTAGAGTCATGACCTAGATAGTTTAGGTTGGTTTTGGGTCGAGATGGATGACCTAGCATGTGTTGTCTCGATCTAGGGTTGATGGTGGTACCTTGTCTCAACCTAGATAGCATGTTTAAGTGGTTGCATGTGGGTATTTTGCAAGGACAAAAGTCCTTTGGGTTATTTAGTGTGTTGACACCTTACCCTTTTCTCTCTCTCTCTCATCCTTCATCTATATAACTCCTTAGTTCCTTGTTTGCAACCATTTTGGCCATCTACCTTCTTCCTCCTTCTTTACTTGTCTTAGAGCTTGGTGGAGCAAGGAGGTTCATCCTTGAAGCTTGGGTAATCAATATCCTCTTACATGTAGTGGTGGTGGTGATTTGAGCTCATCTTCCATCCTTGGTAAGTGTTTGTCTTCTAAGTTGATGTTTCCTTTGATCTCCTACCTTCATCTTCTTCTTTTTGCTTGACAATAGACCATGGTTCTTCCATGGTGGACGTTTTGGGAGAGAAACACTCATCACAAGGTTCACATGCTATGTATTGACATGGTAGACCCACGTGTGCAGAGGATTTTCCCCCTCTTTCCCTTCTCTTTTGGTTCGGCCAAGAGCTTCTTTGCTTCTTTTCTTGGTTTAGCTTTGACCTTGGTATCTTCTCCTTCTTTAGGTGCTATTGTGGCTGAGTGTGGAGCTTTTAGTGAAGCTTCTTCAACCCTTGTATCATGTGCTTAGAGCTCTTAATCTTGGATTTTGGATGTCTTGGTGGTGATCATCTTAAGGCAGGTTATATAACTCTTTTCCCTCTCTATTAATTTCACTCTTTCATAAATGCAAGCTACTATATTCTCTCGAAAACATTTCCCCTAACATGATATTAGATGATGATAATCTCTTGAACTTGTTTGGTGGTTTTTATCTTCTTGGTTTGGATGAAATATAAAACCCTAATCTCATATAACTGACTTTGATGATTATGGCGTTATGATGATATTCCTCTATCCTTTTCACCTTCGTTTTTCTCACATGCATGAAGATCGTGTACCTAGATATTGAAAAAATTTTAGGTTCTATTTTGGGTACCTTACTCCTATTTTCCCCTCTCTTAGATGAGATCCTTCCATATGGTATCATGATGTATGACTTAGGGTTTATGATGATCGTTTTTCATGATCCTTCCTCTGTAATGATTATGGTTTTCCCTTAGTCTTGTTTCTATTTTGAGACCATGACATCATCCCATAGGGTGGTCGAGACACCTACCCCATGTTGGTCGCAACCATAGTTAATTTTGAGCAAGATTATTCTCTTTTGATGTGTTGTACCTAGTGTTGATGGAGGTCGCGACACTTGAGGATTGATGGTCATGTTGACACATGTTTGGTGAGGTGGTTGCCTTAGCTTTTGGGACTTGACCCTGCCTTAGTGTTGGTTGTGACACACCCTTTGAGAGAGGTCGTAGTAGGGTGCTTGGTCGTGACATGCTACTAGATTGAGTTTGAGACATTTGTTTGTCGAGACACCCTTTAGTCGAGATGTTTGTGGTGGTTAGAAACCCTAATGCTAGATGTTGTGGGTGTGACATGGATATAATAAAAAGAAAATGAACCAAGCCAACATATTGAACATCATTGGACATATTCTAAGGATCATTGTAAAAGACATTTCCTTACTAAATATAGGGGAACTGGGTGATGTTTTAAGTCTTTAGAAGGAAGTGATCTCAATGGAAGTGATTAGAGTTAGAAAATTAGAATTTAGTGAGATTGGATGGCTTATAACCAAATCACCTTATAAGAATAGTAATTTAGGAGTAATAGCTTTATGGGTTTGTGCCGAGAGGGATCACCATACCTATCCATGGGTTTAGGATCCGTATGGAAACCATCAAAGCATTATAACTATTGTTATGAATTTTATGCATAGAGGCTTCTTGGGGGATTTTTTATAGAGCTTGATAACATGCATAAATGTAAAATTTAGAGTGTCTAGAACCTCCTTGGAGATATCATAAATCTCTTTTGTGTATTGACTCTTTCTTGTGTAGATAGAGAGGTTGTTTCATGTTGTACATAGAGAAGATAATCGCTTGGTCCGTCACATTGCATAATACGGGACTGAGATTCTCTCTAGATATATGTTCTATAGATTTGTGTGTTTCTTCCTCTTGTTTGTAGACCTACCATATAGAGGGCCTGAGCTTCTCCTATATTGGAATGTTTAGAGGGATGAATGATGAAGTCTATAGTTTTTAGTTTGATTTTTGTAGAAGATGTGTTCTTGAGTTTTATGGAGGTGACTAAATTGTATATAGATGAGGGGTTGAGTACAACTTTGATGTTTTAGAAGACAAGTTGTGCTCCTTGTAAGATCCTTGAATGTTTTCCTACTAGGGAATGAGATGAATATAATTGTCCCACAATTCTAAAAAAGGTGTGGCTGTCACAACCTATATGTGTTTCTCTAATATTCCCATGTTGCTACATTTTGGACATAATATTTGTTATCCTTATATATATATGTATATATAGTCTTATGCAAATGTAGTTGTTTCGGGAAGTGTGTAAAGGAATATGTCAGAAATATGTTAACATCCAACATCTAAGATTGATCACGTCAAATTTGGGCACATGAGTTCTCCACCTTTTTTGTTGAAGTATCCTAACCCAAAACTTGATCCATTATCACTTGAGTGTATGCCATAAATGAGAAAGGGGTATAATTAATTACTTTCTACATGTATTGAATGATAAGAAAATTTTCCACACCATAGGTGTGCATTGTTAAAGAACAATGGACCAATAAAAGTTTGGTGAAAATTTGAGCAAGGTTCTTATATTTACTTGGATAAAGTGAAGTAAGGAACTAGTTGAAGAAATATACAATTCTTTGGATGTAAATACTTTGAAAGTAGCAGTTACTATAAAAAAACATAGTAGTGTATTATTTATAAGATACTATGTTGTATAAATAAATGATGTAAGTAGACTGGATACATAGGACAATATATGTGGTCCAATAGTATCAATGAAAACATATATGTGTAATTTTTATAAATAATAATCAAATGATTATGTATAAAGGCTACACAAATATATGACAAAATTGTGACAGTGAAACTTCTACTTGAACTATAAGACAATATTAATGAGGTTATTGAATGTGTTGTAAGGTATTAAGTGACTCCATTGATTTTTATTTTATGAGAGGCATGCCATTTGGTAAAAGAATATTAGGTTCCATATGTATATCATATTTTATCTTGTAGCCAAACTTTTTATTATATTATATAGTTCATCCTAACTTCTTCATATCAATTTTTTTACTATTCACTGTACCCACAATATTGTTACCCTAAACCATATTGGGAGAAGAACCACACTGAGGAGTTCTCGGGATTTCAGAGATAGCATACATCATATTCACCTCCATATCATGCAAAATTTTTACATGCTTTTACCAATTTTACATCACACTTGGATGATTACAATATTCCTATGGTACTAGAGCATTGTATAGACATCACAAATGATCTTTCCTCATGACCCACCATTCAATCTTTTTACATCCTTTTCTCCAAAAATAGGTACTAAATGCAATTTCATGCTCAATGCTAACATTGCCTTATCTAGAATTGAACATTTTATGGGTAGGAGCAACACCGAACCGTCAACCTAGATACTGAATAGATACAAAACATTATCAATTAAGGCCATCCTCAATAGAGTTTTCTCTCTCTTAGCAATGATCATTGCATCTTGAAATGTTTGTGGTGCCTCCACTGCCAACGGATAAAGGGCTATCATAAGACTCGTATACACCCAAAAAATAACCATCATCACCCTTCAATAGAAAAAAAATAACCCTTACTCCATTCCAACTTAAATCTATAGGAATCAAGCACACAATCAAATGAATTCAAATACTCTATATGGCTTCAAAAAAAGGTATTGTTATTGTTATTAACAATAATGGATTTCTTCTTATCTACAATGTTTTACATGACTACAATATCACCTTTGCTATTAAAAATGTTGAAGATCAACACAATTGGCCTTCCCTAGTGTCTATGGTGACCCTAGCCACTCTAAACATCACTTCCTAGATGAACGCCACAACATAGATCACACTTTTGCAACTTCTCCTTGATTGATTGTTGGTAATTTCAACCTCACAGATCACATACTGTATGCAATAATTCATATATAGGACATGGATATTCTCATTATAGATAGGACTCATCCTTTTCTCATTTTTATCAATTCCTTTCAAATCTTGTATTTATGTACCTCAAATATCATATATACTTGGAATCGAGGACTTGTATGGGCCAAACTCAATCCTTTTCTTTCCTACCATTCTTGGGATGAACTATATCAACTTGATATAGACTCATCCACCTTCATACCTATCTCAGATCACTCCTCGATCCTTCTTAATACATTCTACATCTCTTGCCTAAAAGCTTCTTCGAGAGAGATTTTGGACCCAACATGCTAATTTTAAAGATATCATAAAACATGCTTGGCCCATACCACTAAATAACCTTGAACTTGATGGAATTCCCATTAATAAAGCAATTATATAAAAATATATTAATAATTTGGATAAAAACATTTGTAAACATTAGAAGAATACTTAGAGACAAGGAAACTGAGCTAGTCTGGCTAGATAGTGACTCCACTATCGATCAGGCACACATCCTCACAATGAGATTAGAGATATAACAACTTTTTCTAAGAAACATATTATGTGTAAAAAATATAAAAAATCAAGTGGTTTAAAGAGGTATAAAAACAAAAAATTCTATCAAAAATTTTGGAACAAAAATATAATAAAAACTCCATGTACATTCTCAATAATTTTTGGCATCAACAACACCCACATATATATTATCAAAGCTCATATTATTCAACACTTTGATAAATTTTTCAACAGTAAACACAACATATCAACACATTTCCATATCCAATGGAAAATTCTTTGTAGGGCACATTAAAAACCTAGGCAACTTTCTAAATACCTTTTCAACATCATATCTCAAAAGAGTCATTGATCATCTAGGAAAAGGCAAATCTTGGAGTCCTAATGGCTTCAGTCTATACTACTACTAGAGCATGTGGGTTCATATTCATACATACTTTCAAAACCCGCTTAACTACATTCACCTACTTGATAATATCTCATTCCAAATTGAAATCCTAAACAAAACTCACACAACACTGATTAAGAAAGTCAAACACCCAATCACTATCCACCAATTTAGACCCATTAGTCTCAACTACACATCATATAAAATCATAGCAAAAAACCTAAGCACTAGGATGAAACACTGCTTATACAACACCATTAGGTCTCAACAATGTGTTGCCTTGTAGAACAGTAACATTAAATATATGCCATTGGCCTCAACAATGTGCCATCTTGTAGAATAATAACATTCAATATGCATATATTAGGGCACACGATACCTTGCACACATGCTAATCTAGAAACAACCATCTATAGGCTATGAAACTAAAATTTGAAGAATCTTTTGTTAACAAAAGTTGGACCTTTCTCACCAACTACGTCTGAGGATATGGCTTCCCAACCATATTGATATATAGATCACATATGTATCAACACCTATCACTTCTCGACCATTATCAATGGCACATCCTATAGATATTTAAAAAGCATAAATGGATTGAAACAAAGTGATCCTTTATCACAATATCGATTTGTTTTGATCTCATTCCAAGTAGGACAATCAAACTAGAGTTGCAACACGAACTCATTACCATTCCCACCATATATATAGAGAACATTATTCAATATTCTGATGATACTATCATTTACATATCACTTGAAAACTTCAATGTTATAAATACAATCCACATTCTTACTTTGTTCTCCTACATCTCAAGCCTCAAAATAAATATCCATAAATCTATGATTATCAACACAAATGTTAACACATGAGAGTTACCGAGATACCAAATGGATTTAAATTGTAACAACCATACATTCCCTTCCACTTGTCTTCGCCAACCTATTTCCCCATACATATTGCCAAAAAGTTCTTGGAATCCTATCATCTTCATAATCAACCAAATCTTTCATTCATCAAAATCAACCTTTTTGAATATTTCTAACAAAATCATGCTTCAAAATAACTTACTCACCTCTTTCACCATCTTCTTCCTCACTTGTCACTACTACAGAAACCCCATTTGGCGTCGGTCTTTTAACCCCATTTGGCGTCGGTTTCCGACCGACGCCTATGTGGGCGCCGCTAAAGGTCGAACATTTCGGCGTCGGTTTTTTAACCGACGCCTATTTAACCTATAGGCGTCGGTCTTTTAGTAGACAACCGACTCCAAAATGGTTCGCGCCATAGAAAACGGCGTCATCTAGAGCACTTTCTGCGTCGGTGATTTACTAAAAAACCGACGCCTATATTCAATGTAGCGTCGGTCTTTTAGTTGATAACCGACACATAAAGTGTCCTAGATGACGCCGTTTTCTGTGGCGCGAACCCTTTTGGCGTCGGTTATATACCAAACGACCGACGCTTTGTTGTTTAAATAGGCGTCGGTTCGATACGAATATCCGACGCCATTTCCAGGACTGCTTTGGCCACATCAGGCGTCGGTTATCAATAAATAACCGACGCTGTATGTCTTTGCTGACGGTTTTCATTAAATAACCGACGCCTATTTATATATATTTTTTTTCATATCAGTTTGCAGGCCTGCTGTGGCTGGTCAACAGGATGAGAACCTGCAGTTCAGTTTTCTGAACTGCAGGTTTACGACATCCATTGATATCAGCCTACAAACAGGTCGCAAACCTGCAAAAGTCACAAAGAAAATTTCACACAAGTACATACATGTACATACATTCAGACATCAATTCAATTCTCACATTCACACATATAGAAACATTCAAATACATGTATTAACATTCAGAAATATTCATTTACAAAGTATCATTCATTATCGCTATCAACATCCCAATTATATCTTACAGTTGCCACTGCTTGTATGGCTTTTGCCCATTCTTCTCTTACTTCATTTAATGCTTCCATCGTATATGGAGCATGTATATTTTTAAGCGTTTACCTGTAGTGTTGTCAGTTTTAAACACCTGCAAAGAGAATGATGTATATATATAAGTAATAATATAAAAATAAGATAAGATTGATATATTGCATACTAACTAATGAGACTATATATAATACCTCATGTATGGTATCGATGTCCAATGCGGCATATTTGATAATCATCTGCATAAATCGCATCACATAGTATGCGCATGCCCAACCATTGTCTTGTGTAGCACACTATAAATTGAAACATACAAAATAATACAACTAAGCACAATTCACATCAATAATATATATATTCGAGTCGGGAACTTACTTGTACGTTCTGCCAATTTATTGGCTGGTTCTTTTTCCTTGGGACCGTTCCTCCAGCCTTTTTGAATGCATCTAAACCCCTACATGTTAATATAACACAATAAATTGCATAAGTAAATAGTAATGTAATAAAAGATGTTAACGGATATAAAAATGAAATATTTCTCACCAGAATAATGGCATTCTCATTACGTGTCCAATTTTAGGGTTCAATGTACTCCCCGCAGGATCTAGATAATAAACAGTGAATATCCCGGGGACAATAACTAGTAACTCCCAATGTCTACCACTAGAGGTAAGAAGTTAACAATTAATAACTCAAAATGCAAAATAAAAATGGAATTTTCTTAAGTCCAAATTATAAATAAAGTAAACTTACTTGACATTGAATGGAGCTATTATTATCGTCTTCTTTTACTGACCAAAAATTGTAAAAGCATCTATACAGTATTGTTGAACATTATCAGGGTCTTTAGCTACCAAACTAATCAATGATGGAATCAAAAATCCCAAATGATCAAATGCAAATTGTTTGCAATGATCTTCGACTAAGTAGCTGCAAAACATATAGGCGTATGCATTAATATATAAGAAACCAGATCACTGGATCTTACACAAGGTATATGGATGTATAAACAAGATCTCACCTTATCCATGTCTCTATCATTGATGTATTCAGCCAATCATACATAAACAGCTCAATAATATCTTGTATAAATAAAGAGCTATCTTATGATTGACCTGCATAATCTGCATCTAAAGAAATAATTATAGGGCAATGTACATTATGTGCCCGTAGCCAACATGCCATTCCCCTACAAGCAGGACCTAACGGGTATGTTAGGTCAGTTGGAACCCAATCGGGTAATGCGGGAAGTGGAAGTGGAGGCCTAGGTGCTCTTGGTGTCTTCTTTTTAACTTGTACATATAATTTCAGATCAGTTGACATCATATATACACATTAACAGTCTAAATCAATGTAAATTTATCTTACAATTTCAGTCGTGTAGACGACATCTGCTTTGGGCCACAATATCACCCTGCCTTATGCATCAGCAAGTCTATCAATATCTGGGTGGGGATATGGCAATGTAGCTTCTCTCCAATCAGGTAACACACGTATCGGGATCTCACGAACGTAGCCCTGTGGCATTGGAGTCCCATGAAACATTGCCCCAGGAAGGGACGGGTAAGCCTGCGCCTCTGCAACAACGTAGTCTTGCATTCTTAAGCGGCATGGCTTCAATGCCTACAAATTTACGTAAAGAATATTATACATATATACATATCATCTTGAAAACATAACAACTTGAAAAGACTAACTACAATGTCATAAACAATACTTACAGCAGACGTGCTAGGCGATGGGTCTCCAGGATTACTCGCAGTCTGTGCATCAGGAGAAGAGTGGGTCGCCATAGGCGTATTGGAAGCCTGAGATGCCTGCCACCGCAGCAATTCTTCCTTGACCTTCTCAGCAACTACATCGTTGACCTTCTTAGCAACTAAATCCTCAACTCTCTTATTCTCCTATACATGGATAAAAGAAACATTAGCTTCTTATTAATGAATTTCCTTTTGCAGTAACATTCTAAAAAAGAATAGGTTACCTCTTCTTGAGAAAGTCCCGCTCTGGGTTTGCGCTGGGATGGCCCAAAGAATGCTTTGATGCCAACACCAGCGCCGACACCTCTAACACGTCCAGGATGCTTTGGGTTACCCAGAGCAACTGTCAATTCATCCCTTGTGCCCTGAGGGATGAACGTGCCTTGTTTCCTCTGCTCGTGCAGCTCCTGCTAATCACCATAAATAGAAGTTGGTAAGTTAACACCACAAATAATCAAGATTCAAACGATTTCTCTAAGAGTGTTATTTTACCATTTTTGCAGCCGCCTCAGCAGTTACATGCTTCTTTATTTCACCCTTCTTGTTTTGCCTGCCAGCTATCCAGATATCATGGCGAGGCATGGGTGTGGCAGACTCCTGAGTAGGAGCAGACTCCTGAGTAGCCGCAGACTCCGCCTGTAGTCATTGGCGAACGCTTGCATAGCCTTTTGGACCCATAGTGTGGTCATGCACATTCAGTGCACGTCTTGCTTTTTGTGCGTCACTGAGGGCCTAGTTAGTATGCACATTAATGATTTGGTTAGTAGCACTAAATGCTAATCTTGAATAGGTGAATACAATGTATATTAATTAAATTAGGAGTGACGCCTAATACCTTGAATTCTTCAGATTTTCTTGAAGCAACAAAATTGTCCCAATCTTCTTTGTCCAAGAAGTTCCATTGTTCAAGGGTTGACTTCTTCTTCTTATCACCCTCTTTTATGTATTCTCTGTTCAGATTTGTCCTATAATTCTTAAGCATCTTTCCAGCGCGTTGCATCACATTTTTACGATGCAACTTCTCATCCAATGCAAACAGATTCTGTAAAATAGAAATGTTATTAACTAGTATCCAAAATAGAATTGCAAATAATAGAATTTGTAATCTACAAAATAGAATTGCAAATAATAATAACTCACGCATAAATCATTCCATATCAAGTCTTTTTTCCCTTGAGGAACTTTATGCCAATTGTCATACTTAACACCACAATGGCTCCGAGTGGTACACCCAAGATAGTTCACAAAATTATTGCGGTTCACTCCAATTGGATTTCCTCCATTATCAAACTCCACCACCAATTTGGATCCACTACCACTTAGCGCTAATAACTTCTTCAACAGAGTGATGCCCCTTTTCTTGTTAAGTGTTTGGTGTTGCGCATCAAGTTGCTCCAGTGCTTCAATGGGTACAGGTGCATCAACCTAAAATTTGACAAAAATAAAACACACTAAATTAGCCCAATATAGAAATATAGGATATATGACATAACTAGAAGATAATGAATTTTATAGAAATACAGGATATGTTTTTAGAACTTACATTAGTATCCTCGCCATGCTCGTCATGGACAGCATGCTCATCATGGACTTCATGCTCATCATGGACATCATGCTCATCATGGTCAGCCATCTGAAAATGCTCATCATGGTCATCCATCTGAAAATGTCTTCGCATCTTTCGGATTTGCAAACAAGCGTTGAAACCGTGATATTATAGGTAGATACCACAACACCTTGGCAGGAGAACCAGTTTTGGACTCCCCCGAAGTCGTCAATTTATACCGTGACGCACCACATTTTGGACAATCTTTCAAATCTACATAGTCCTTTTGAAATAATACACAATCATTCGGGCATGTGTGTATCTTCTTGGCCTCCATTCCCATTGGGCACAACATTTTCTTTACCTAGTATGTTGAGATTGGAAGCTCGTTTCCTTCAGGAAGAATTTCTTTCAACAAAGTCAACAATTAAGTGAAGCTTTTGTCGCTCCATCTATTGTTAGCTTTCAACTTATACAATCTCAACACAGCGCTAAGCTTCGTAAACTTAGCACAGCCTGTGTATAACGGTATCTCAGCATCATGCACAATGTTTGTAAAGATAGGAGGTGGATCAGTGTGCTCTACCCTACAACTATCCAGCATCGCATCAACGATGTCTGCTGGAACTGGTTCGTTCACATTTACGTCATTGGAGGCTATTTCTTCTTCCACCCAAGCACTGCTATCGACATCTACTGGTTTCGATTTTGAAATCTCTCCATGCCAGTGCCATTCTGTATAGCCTTGTACAATCCTGTTGCACATGACATGACTTTTGATTTCCTCACCAGTGTTGACTTTCAAGTTGTTACCGCAATGCCTACATGGACAGTAGAACCTATCTGTAGGTTTTTTCCTATGTTCCTCGGCAAATCTAATAAACTGATCAAGACCAGATATAAACTCTGGGGTGCAACGATTACGAATGGACATCCATGATCTATCCATTCTATGATCAGAGAAAACAAGTATATATTAGGAAAACAAGTGATTGTTCATTCTAATTTATACCAATGTACAAGTAATATAAAAAACAATGATTGTTCACATTCTAGGCCAACAAACACATTTGATGTCATTCTTATATATAATAAATGTGTACCACCTATCCCATCCTTGAACACCTAATCTCACTAGTAAGTGTATAATGTGTATTGGGTTTTCAAGAAAATTTCGGCAGCATTTCCCCGCTGTTCTCTAAGTACATATGTACTTAGAGAACAAACGGGGAAATGCTACCAAAATTTTCTCGAAAACTCAATACACATTATACACTTACATCCTAAGTGAGATTAGGTGTTCAAGAACAGTCCCAAACCGGGGACTATCCAAGATTTACTCCTAATGAGTCAATCTTGGACGGGTTTCTAGGCCAACAAACATAATAATAGATATCTACAATGAAGCCGGACTCCATACAAACAATATATAATTTAGTGATTGTTCATTCTAATTTATACCAATGTACAAGTAATATAAAAAACAATGATTGTTCACATTCTAGGCCTACAAACACATTTGATGTCATTCTTATATATAATAAATGTGTACCACCTATCCCATCCTTGAACACCTAATCTCACTAGTAAGTGTATAATGTGTATTGGGTTTTCAAGAAAATTTCGGCAGCATTTCCCCACTGTTCTCTAAGTACATATGTACTTAGAGAACAAACGGGGAAATGCTACCAAAATTTTCTCGAAAACTCAATACACATTATACACTTACATCCTAAGTGAGATTAGGTGTTCAAGAACAGTCCCAAACCGGGGACTATCCAAGATTTACTCCTAATGAGTCAATCTTGGACGGGTTTCTAGGCCAACAAACACAATAATAGATATCTACAATGAAGCCGGACTCCATACAAACAGTATATAATTTAGTGATTGTTCATTCTAATTTATACCAATGTACAAGTAATATAAAAAACAATGATTGTTCACATTCTAGGCCTACAAACACATTTGATGTCATTCTTATATATAATAAATGTGTACCACCTATCCCATCCTTGAACACCTAATCTCACTAGTAAGTGTATAATGTGTATTGGGTTTTCAAGAAAATTTCGGCAGTATTTCCCCGCTGTTCTCTAAGTACATATGTACTTAGAGAACAAACGGGGAAATGCTACCAAAATTTTCTCGAAAACTCAATACACATTATACACTTACATCCTAAGTGAGATTAGGTGTTCAAGAACAGTCCCAAACCGGGGACTATCCAAGATTTACTCCTAATGAGTCAATCTTGGACGGGTTTCTAGGCCAACAAACACAATAATAGATATCTACAATGAAGCCGGACTCCATACAAACAATACATAATTTAGTGATTGTTCATTCTAATTTATACCGATGTACAAGTAATATAAAAAACAATGATTGTTCACATTCTAGGCCAACAAACACATGTGATGTCATTCTTATATATAATAAATGTGTACCACCTATAACAAACACATTGTCCAACATTAGGTTCAACACTTGAAACATACATTCGTTTTCAACATACAAAAATTGTATCATTAGGGTCCAACATGTGGATTATATGGGACATACACATCAAGGTGGTCATAAGGGAGGATATTTCCTTATTTATGAGCAAGCGATATAAGATTAAGATCCATATAAAAATTAGGGCAGAAGGAAGAAATAAATCTTCTTTAGGATATAATAGACCCTTATGGATGTATTTAGGGTCATAGGTACCATCATAGAACAAAAGGGGTACACTCTAGGATTTAAGATCACACTACATCATGAATTTTATACAAAATTACATGTATGTGTATATAAAAAATATATTTATAAAGAACTTCTATACATATCTAATAAACAAATCAGTAATTAACTAAGTATTCATCAATACTTACTATTAATCAATATCTCTAATCATTAAAATCGGCAAGCAGATCAGTTATTGTAAATAACAAACTATGAATTGTTGAATTAAATTAATCACTAAAGAAATACTAACCAGTAGTATCAATCATTAATCACTGAAAGCAGCAAGGAAATCAGTAAAACTAACCTCAGTAGAAACAGGACGCCGGGCGTCAGCAGGAAAAAAGGAAGGATCTAGGGCAGGCAGGTGGGCAAGCAGGAGGGCACCAGGTGTGGCGGCGGCGCCGGTTCTCAGGCGTGGCAGCGGCACAGCGGATGGAGCAGCAGGGCGGGCAGCAGGTGGCTGGAGCAGCAGGGCGGCGGCGCAGGCGGTTAGAGCAGCAGGCGGCGGCGGCGGAGAAGAAACGCGCCGGAGAAGAAGGGCGTCGGAGAAGGGACGCCGGAGATGGAGCGCCGGAGAGAAGCGTCGGAGAAAACTAGCAGCAGCAGCACAAAATCGCCGGAGAAATCACCGCAACAGGGAAATAGGGTAGCAATGAAATAGAAGAAAGGGGAAGAGTCGGGCGATCGCGGGTTATAAGTTCTCAAATAGCGTCGGTTGTTTACAACAACCGACGCCTAAACATCTTTAGCGTCGGTTGTTAGAAAAAACCGACGTCCAATTGGACGATATTTTCATGAAATTATTTGGCGGGAACCACTTTCAGCGTCGGTTATACAAGGATAACTGACGCTGACAGTGACACTTTTCGCGCAAATTTTCATCGCACATAGGCGTCGGTTTCTACGTATATAACCGACGCTAAAAATGACACTATTTTTTTTGATCGAAATATGGATTTCGCGGGCGACTTTACGCGTCGGTTTGTTATAAACAACCGACGCTTAATACAAAGCGGTACCCGTGTCTGGCTGGTCTTCGAATATAGACATCGGGTTTCTTAAACAACCGATGCCTTAAATGTTAGGCGTCGGTTTTCCTTAATAACCGACGCCCAGAAAAGTGACACTGAATGCTATTTCTGTAGTAGTGTGTACCTATCCCTTCTAACAATCATCAGATCATCGATCATGTCAGACAAGACTTCCTTTGGAAGCATATGAGTCACAAAATATCACAACGGGATGACATTTTCACCCTAAAAAGCTAGGGGGTTGGCTCATCATAAACATCAAAATCCAAGCCTTATGTCTAACTCACAAAGTCAGTGTGACTTTATTTTTTGACAAACTTTGAATTTGGAATGATTATGTGTTCAACATATACTATTTTAAAAATGAGCCATAGCGTCTGATCAGACTCCAAGGTGTCTCCCATCATTGGAGATACATCAATCACAATCTATACATCATTAGATATAGTTTCAAAATCCCACCTTACTACACTAAAAATATCAAGTTATGGACTTACCATTGGTTTCATGGTCTCATTATCAAACAAATAGTCCTCAACATCAATATTACGAACAAATTAGTCCACTTGACTATAGGTAAAGCAATACAAGTATTAGGTAGTAATCATACATACTTACTTAAAGGAACTATCATTTCTTACTTCAAATAGGAGACAGTGTTATATATTCTATTGATAAACACATATTCATCCTAGTTTTCATCGCAATTTTGCCTAGTGTTGCATTCATACCTCTTAGTTATTATTTGAAATAGCTTCATATTATTCCAATTATATTTTATGTTAATTTATTGGAATTTTTACACTTTTCTCAACTCTCTGTGCACTTTTGAAGTTTAATCTATATACAACAGCCGAACACGTGTGACCTAGGGGGTCCCTTTCTATCGACCTCCATGTAATACCCCTTACCTTGATTTATGATTTAACATGTTTTCTTATCTTAATCAGATGCTTAAAACCTTGATCAAACTCTAACATGTTCTTTGGTATCACATGAAAAATCTAAGTTTCATGTTTGGTCATGTTTGGACACTGCTTGATTAAGTTTTGCAATTTATGCACTTATAAGGACAATTATGCAAATTTTCCATATCTAGGGTTATATATACAATCTTGACATGAATCTTGTGATTCATAAGTTTGCATATCCTGTTTTATATAGTTGTATCTCTGGGTGCTTATTTGCACCATCAGACTAAAGGTGTTACCTAACATAGGATTGAAACTTAGTGTTTCACAACTAAGTACCCGAACTCGATTGGTTCCTTTGGATAGCTTGGGATCTAATCGTTCCTTTTGGATTTGTAGGATTTGATGGCCATTATGTGCTTCTTTGATTTTATGGTCTTCTTTGAGGCAACACCAAGGTCGTTAGTTTTCCTTGTGCTGAACACAACCGATGGAGGTTCTAGGGTTTCTTTTGGTGGAAAAGTGAGGGCATGATCTGATGGAATATCTAATGTTGGAAATTGATGGTGCTTCAGGGGTTGACATTTGATGCCTCCCCTAGCTTATAGATTTGATGGTTGACCTAGTTATGCGTGTATGTGAGGTTTTTCTTTTGGACACATGGAATGCATGTCTTGACACCTCAACCTACCTTTCTCTCTCACACCAAGCTTTATATACCTCTTTCCTTCCACCCAAACGAACCCTTTACACACCCTGTTCATCTTTTTGCTACTTGGAGGTTTGTCCCTCTTGGTTGGTGGAGAAGAAGGATCTCTACAGGAGGAATCTTGGCCAAGCTTGCTTGCATGTGCTTATAGGGTTTGGATCTATACTCTATTGGGTGGTGTGGAGCTTCCTTACCTTGTTTCTTAACCTAAGCAAGTAAGATCATTCTCTTTCCTTTATTTTCCTTGCTACCCTCCTTCTTCTATCTTTGTACTTGGTCAGATCCATTGTGTTCTTGGTGGATCTTGTGCATGTGGTTGAAAAGAACCTTCTTTCTATCTCTTGACCTAGGGTTTCCTTTTTCTTGGAGAAAGGAACTATCTTATACGTGTGGAGTGATCAAGCTAGGGTTGGTTTCTTCTCTATTCTAGATACCTTGCTGTTTGGACCTTCTTCATCATCCTTGAAGTGAGTTATATAACCTTCTTCACGTTTATTGCTTACTCTTAACTTTCTATGCATAGATCTTTCTCTACAACATAGTGACAAGTAGAAAGATGCTATCTTTGACTAGGGTTTGAGCATATTAGGTAGTCTTTGAGTAGATAATATCCCTTGATGTATCCCTTAATCTTCTTCATGTTTCTTATTTGGAAGTAGGAGATCTAGACCTTGCATGTCCACATACCTATGGTGTTCTTATAGTGTGAAATGATGGATTTGACTTAAGTCTTTTAGTGTATTTTCACTCTTGTTCGATGGCCATGATTCGTTGGTCATGCTTTGCGCAAGTGTGAGTCTATACTTGCATATAGTAGGTGATCAGATGGTTTGATTTCAAGCACATGATTTGATGGTTTGTGCTGGGAGTATGTAATTCAATGGGGATGTTTTGGCTTAAGTGCATCCATGACCGGATGGGGGTGCTAGGTGTATGGATTTTTGTTTTTGACCCAAGTAAGAGTAGAAATTAATGGTTTACTTTTGAGTTCTCTTTTGTAATATCAATCCAATTTATTTTGTTGAACCTACTTAGGTGATTAATTGATGATGATTAAGTATACCCATCTTCCTTGTATGTTTTAGTGATGGATGGATACTCTCATAATGTTATGGTAACCCTATTATATTACCTTGTGAATGTCATAGCCCTTATGTTTAATGCCATCTCATACAAAACCTGTGTACTACAAGTATGATGATGATTGGTAGAATCTACTACAACTTGTTGAAAGATAATGATGTTCTTGTAGGAGATTATGTGAACGGTCTCAATGACCTTAGGGAATGTCTTGAACCCTAATGGAGATGTAATCCTCTTCATGGTGTGACAAGTATTGTACCCTAAGACAATGTGATGAGGAATATGTCTCACATGTTTTATATATCCTAGAGTTGTTATACACCCATGACTTTTTACAACTCTTTTAGGGTTTGTATGTAACTTGATTGATGCAGCCTTAACTCACCTAAGGGACATTAAATAATCAAGTAACACCCTAATTATGTAGTTCCCTATTCCATAGAACTATTCCAGTGTCAAAACTTGATGGATAGGGAAAAGAGTATTTCTAGAAGCTCAAAGTCGCATATTGTTGAGTATGTGTGGGTACAAGGAAAGTACATCCTTGTTATCCTGATCCCAAGGTTATAAAGAATGGGAGAGGCCATATCTCGTATGATTATGAATCTATATATGTGGTGTGATTGAGGACAAATGTGGTTGTACACGAATGATAGGGTTTTGTATATCCTAGTTTTTAGTGTCGTGACCTATGTACCAAGGGCAGACTAGGCTGATTGTAGCTTTACTATATATGCCACTACGGAGGACTTGTACTAACTGAGGGGAAGATATCTTAGAATTTTGTCTCTCCTAGATCTTGTGTGGAACTGATTGCAACTTCATAGTGGTCAGTTAGAACTTCAAACTCCCTAGGGATTAATAAAAGATGTAATTCAGTCGTGTAGCATATCAATTAGAGTTAAATGATAATTCATAATGGATGATAACCCTTGCCTTATTTCTTGTAATGTTTAGCTAATGTATAATGTAGTAATAAAAGTCAACTTTTTAAAAGGTGTTTACTTTATCTATTCCTCTAAATATCATGTTAATCATACTTGATGTAATATTATCTGTTCTATTTTCTTAATCTATTTAATTATATAACCTGGTGTAATCAATAAATGTTATTGATAGTTATATCTCTCATTGGGACATGGGTCTCACCTTGTGGGTCACCACATCTTTTTAGGTGATTGTCAGCAACATCGTGGGGCTTGTAGTGGTGAGGAAGAGAAGCTTGGAGATCAGTAGGAGAAGAAGGTTGGCTAGTTTTTAGTGCAGTGTTGTCCATTAGTGAGGCATAGAAGAAGAGAAGAGACCATGAGTTGTTGTGAGTTGGAAGAGTTCCAGTGGAGTACATGAGCTGCTACTTCCTAGAGACGTACCTAGATGAGAAGACAACCCAGTTTGAGTGGTTGCGCCAAGGTTTGATGTCTATCAACAACTATGAGGCAAGGTTTATGGAGCTATTGAGGTTCTGTCCTCACATGGTAGCCATAGAGAAGGAGAGGATCTAGATGTTTGAGAAGGATCTGAGCTCTGATTGTCTACAAAAACATTTTCTTTGGACAATAGGGATAAGTTCTTGACCTTTGTGGAATCCATGAGGAAGATTGAGAGGTCTGCTCTCAAGAAGCATGAAGCCAAAGCTAGGAAAAGGCCAACTCAATTTCAAGGATAGTCATCTAATGGCTTCAAGATGTCGGGGTTTTCATCACCACAATCACAATAGAGGTTGACTTTCTCTAATCTGAGATCATGAGTACAATCATATTGGTCCCTGAGTAAAGGGAGAGGTCATAGTTTTCTGTCATCCGGAGCAACCAACATAGTAGCGATGTTTGTGATAGGGTTGTCTAGGTTGCAATTATTTGAGAACTTTTTTCAATGGTGGACAAGTAGTGAATGTGAGATTTTTATGCCCTATGAAGGATGAGGAAGTGATACATCAACTGAGGTAGAGTCAACGAGGCTCACAACATATAATATATCAGTGGTGGTGGTAGAGGACATGGTCAAGCATTGTAGGTAGGGTCATCTAGACCAACTGATAGAGGACGTGGACAACAACATGCGATGACTGAAATCTATGCCATGTGATATTCGGAGGGAATGGTCAACCCACAAGTCATGATATGTTAGATGGAACTTTTTCATTCTGACTTATCTGCTTCTTCTTTCATATCTATTTTGGTTGACCTGGGTACGACACAATCATTTATCACCATAGAGGTGATAAGCAATATTACTTTCTTGTTTGTAGTAGATATGATAGCCTTTTGCTAGAAACTTCTTTAGTTAGTTCCATTGATTTGCGGGGCTTGTGTTCTTTCTTTTTCAGGATGCAACATTCAAGTGGATCTCATGCCACTTGACATGCATGGATTCAGTGTGATCCTAGGATGGATACCTTGGAGAAGTATAAGGTTGTTTTGAGCTATCGCTCCAAGGTTGTGATTCTCTGTGTTGGAGATGTCTCTTAGACTTTGTAAGGAGATAGGAAGATTCTTCCTACATGTTTGGTGTCAGCTGTGATAGCAGAGAAGTTGATCAGGCAAGGATGTGAGGCTTTCTTAGAGCATGTTGTTAATATCAAGGTGAAGAGTCCTAGTATCTAGGAGGTACCTGTAGTGTGTGAGTTTGATGATGTCTTTTTAGATTAATTTCCTGGTGTTCCATCTCTAATAGAGAATGATTTTGAGATCAATAAGGATCTTGTAACACAGCCCATAGAACAAAAACCTTGTAGGATGGCACCAACACAGATGCAAGAGTTAAAAACATAGTTGTAGGAGTTTTTGGAGAAGGGTTTCATTTGACTGAGAACTTTCCTCGGGGTGCTCCTATGCTATTTGTGAAGAAGAAAGATGGTTCTATGAGGATTTTTATAGATTACTGACAGCTGAACAAGGTCATAGTGAAGAACAAGTACCCGTTGCCAAAGGATTGATGATTTGTTTGATCAGTTGTGAGGTTATGTAGTGTTCTCCAAGATAGACTTGTGGTCAGGTTACCACCAGTTGAGGATCAATGTGGATGACATACCTAAGACTATTTTTAGGACTAAGTATAATCATTATGAGTTTGTGGTTATGCTTTTTGGGCTAATAAATGCACTAGAAGCTTTTCTCGACTTAATGAACAATGTTCAATTAGTATCTTGATCAATTCATGGAACTATTTATAGATGATATTTTGATATACTCTAGGGACAGTCAACAACATGAGCATCATCTTCATCAAGCACTAGAGTTGTTGAGGCAGCACCAACTGTATGCCAAGTTCAGTAGGTGTGAGTTTTTGTTGTCTGAGGTATCTTTTCTGGGTCATGTTATATCTTCTAATGGTGTTTGTGTAGACCATAAGAGGGAAGAGTCAGTGTTGGAGTGGGAGCAACCCAAGACACTGAATGAAGTATGAAGCTTCCTAGGTTTGGCTGGCTATTATAGGGGATTCATTAAGAATTTCAATGTTGTAGCATTACCCCTTACTAAGTTGACTAGGAAAGGTGTTGGTGGTGCCAGAGCAAGGGAAAGGCTACATCATATTTTTTGATGTTTTGAAGAATGCATTGGGATATGAGCTGACAAGATGGGATTTCTTTTTGTTTGCGACAACTTAAGAAATACAAGGAGAACTATCCAACTCACAACCTAGAGTTAGATATGGTGGTTCTTGTCCTGAAGATTTGGAGACACAACCTTTATGGGGAGAAGTGTCACATCGTCATAGACCATAAGAACCTTGAATATATCTTCTCAAAGTAGGAGCTAAACATGAGGCATATAAGATGCATGGAGCAGATCAAAGACTATGACTATACGATAGACTATCATCTAAGGAAAGTAAATGTGGAGGTTTATGCACTGAGAGGGAAGTCATCTTCGCCATCATCTGCAGACAAAGCAAATTATACTCTATGGCACGTCACAAGTGGGACATGTTAGTGTCACATCAACAGATGAATGAATAGTTGGAAGTGTCTCTATTGGAAGGATTGTTGGCACAGCTGTAGGTTAAGAAGACATTGATACAACAAATTACAGATACATAGAAGAATGATACTGCAATACAAAATATCATATCATAGTTTGGTAGTGGGAAGCATGATGGATTTCATGATATAGATGATGGGATAGTGTGTTTTTACAATAGAGAAGTGGTTCCTGATGTTGATGGCCTGAGGGGGATGGTACTCGAGTAGGCTCATTCTACAATGTATGTAATTCATCTCAACAATACAAAAATGTATGCGATGCATCTCGACAATACAAAGATGTACCATAATCTGAAGGATTTATATTATTGGGTAGGCATGATGTGGCAAAGTTCATTTCTAAGTGTCCAACTTGTAAACAAGTCAAGGCAGAGCATCAAATTCATGCAGAGACATTGCAACCCTTGCCAATACCACAATGGAATTGGGGTCACATAACCATCGACTTTATGGTTGGTATTCCAAGGATAGACAAAGTCCATGATTCCATTTAGGTGATAGTTGACCGGTTGACAAAGTTAGCTCACTTTCTTCCAGTCAAGAAAACATATACGACATAGAAGCTGGCACATATTTATGTTGATGAGATAGTCTATTTTCATGGTATCCCAATTACCATAGTATTTGATAGAGGTCTTCACTTTACGAGCAGGTTTTGGGAACATTTGCATACAACTTTGGGGTCACAAATGAGGTTTAGCACAACATTTTACCCGCATGCAGATGGTCAATCAGAAAGGACTTCCAGACATTAGAAGATATTTTGAGGGCATGCATTCTATAGTTTCTTGGTGGTTGGGATGTGTACCTGAGTTTGATTAAGTTTTCCTACAAAAGTAGTTATCAGAGAAGTATAGATATGGCACCATATGAAGCTTCGTATGGAAGTCATTGTCGGTTACCTCTTTGTTGGTATGAAATAGGTGAGAACTTTTGGGTCATGAGTTAGTGTAACAGACTACAGAGAAGATCAAGGTGGTGCGTGCACCAATAGTGGAAGGCAACACAGGATAGACAAAAGTCATATGCTGATAATTGTCGCATACCATTCGAGTTCGAAGTTGGAGACTGAATGCATCTTAGGGATTCCCCTTGGAAGGGTGTGCTAAGGTTGGGTAAGAAGGGTAAGTTTTATGTGACCATACCCTATCTCAACACGTGTTGAAATGGTGGCATACAAGTTGGAGTTACCGCCGGAGTTGCATAGGTTACACAATGTCTTTCATGTTTCCATGTCGAGGAAGTGCTCCCTAATATAGAGAATATGATATGTCCAGTGGAGACTGAGTCAGAAGAGGATGTTTCTTATGTGGAGGGTCCTTTGTTGATCCTATATAAGTGTGTGAAAAAGCTGAGGAGGAAGGATATATCCTTAGTGAAGGGGTTTCAGCATCACCATGGTTTGTAGGAAGACACATGTGAATTAGAGGATGAAATGTGTAGGAAGTACCCATCTTTGTTGGTGTAGGAATTCAAAGGTTAAATCCATGTTAGGGGTTTATGGTTGTAAGAATCTGACCTTGTTTTATGTTTTAACATGCTTTCTTATCTTAATTAAAAGCTTAAAACCTTAATCAAGCTGTAACATATCAGATCTTGGACCCCACCCTAGAACTTTGACCTTTTGGGCTTATCCAAACAAGGTTAAGGTTTTAGACCTAAAGGATGCTTAGTTTAAACTAATGAACTAATGCATGTATAAATCACCCTAATGTAACTTAATGTTTTCACATTATTCGTAGGCCAATAATGGACAACATAAAATATGTCATAATAATTCCTTTGGTGCTAATATGAAAATAAGGAACATAATTGAATGGATAATTGGGTTAATGACGAAATAATATTATAATGGCCATAATAATATATGTGACACATCTCCTAAAAAGAAATATCAAAAGTGGAATCTAAGTTAAGAATCATGTTCCATGGATCCCAATTAACTTGGGGGTCAAGTTTCGCCTTATTTGCTAATAATAATAATTCTTGTAATTTCTAGGAAAGGAGATATAAGTTTCTATCCAAATAACAAACAAAATATTAAACGACTCCAAAAGTGGAAACTAATCTTATATTCCTAATCTACACATTCAAAATAGCCTTTGTGCAAATTTTCATGTAATTTGGATAATCTTTAACATACATGTGAAATCAGGAGAGAAAAAGTGTGTAGAACCTTCAAATCATTAAATAAATGAACAAATAACTCAAACATGTAAAATTGATGGCAAATTCATATCCAAGGCACTTAATGTGACTTGTGGGTTAAGTTTCATCAAACTTGGAGAATCTTATAGTCATTAATGACGGAGGAAAGAGAAAATAAGATTTGATTTATTTGACACAACAAAAGTTCTCTAAAGGCAAATCTAATTACATATTTGAATTTGAGATATCAAAAATAGGTGGGGTGTCAAATTTCATTAATTTTGGGGCTCGTTTGCACCCTTAAGAAAGGAGAGAGAAAATAAGAAATAATTACATTTACACTTTATTCGAATTTGATTGGGAATATAATTTAATTTGTGACACCTCTTTTCTATGTGCATGTGCATCTCAACTGTCCGATTTCTGATTGGATGGTCATGGGGTTGTCATCAACCTTACGCTCGAAGTAGAAGGTAACACTGGTTTTTGGAAACTTCATATGGCGATTTCTCTCTCAATTTGTGGTCTTTTTTGAGATTTTTCGTGCATTGAATCTGGGAGAGGATTCACACCTATTGGTCCCTAAAACTTCTCCTATCTCCCCCTATTTTAGAAACTCCTAAATCCCACTCTACCCCCTCGCTACCATGTGATCGTAGGGGCTTGTTCTCGGTGTCGAACCTATATATACATATATCCTGGACTTTGTTTAACCTTGTAATATGCTCCTCTCGTGACAATTTTGCATGAGGCCTTTCCCTTCTCGTCCCGATCTCGCGGGCACATATCTATTCGATTGCTCCTAAGGTATGAGTTAGTAGCTTTCGTGCTTTGTTTTCACACAATCGGATGTCTGTTTGATGGTCTTCTCGTGTTTCTCCCAAATTGCAGCTGAAGTAGAGAAGCTTCATGCACTAGCCATGAAACTAGGAGCAAAGGAGAAGAAACACCCTTCTAATTTTCTGGTAATGCCCTCACTTGCTCATTTCTTTTTGTTTCCTCACCAAGGGTAAAAAGGTCTTTTAGCCACATTCTTCTTTGTTTTGGGATGAGTCAGTGAGATTGTCTCCTCCTCCCTCACTCTCTCTCTCTTGCGACTTCATTGTTGACTTGGATTTTCTTGATTTTCTGATTGGTCCAACTTCAAAAAATACTATCTTTTGATTCTCTTATCCAAATTTAACAAAAAAATGTTTAGGAATTGGGAAAATGTAATCTTTCTAATAAAAATACTTTCAAGGCTCGGTTTTGAGTTTTATCGAAAGGTATTTTCTAAAAATGAATTTAATAGATAAAAATCACCAAAAATGCACTTTTAACCTCATAACTATAAATATACAAAATTTATGTTTTCTTAACCAGGAGAACCTAATAAGATCAATGATGATGTTTACAGAGTCTATATTAGAGTTTTGTATGAAAATTCTCTACTAGGGTTTTCTTTACATTAATGCATATGACAAATCCTAATACATGTGAATAATTATAATTAGGTAAAGTGGATATTGGAAACAACTAAATTGGTGATGAGTGTTTCTAGGACTCTATTATAAGGTATGTTTGTATCCCCTATTATTCTTTTTGTGCAATTCGCCTATTGTCATATTTCTCTTGGTCCTATGGACATTAGCCTACACTATATCTTGTTCTTTTGGAAAACATGCTTCATGTTAAGTATCTTATATTGTTAGTGATCATAGGATCCATATTTGACATTCTCTTGGACTCTTTCTTATACATTTCTCATGGTGGGACATTATATGGTGTTATATGTTATTTTTCCCACTTTTATGGTGGATGTTGATTAGGATCATGTGATCACACTTATTTTATTTGTTTAATGTTCTCATATTTGTTATTCTCTTTTATAATTGAATATTCTTTTATTATGCTTCATGTGGTGACTGCTAGTATTATTTTACATGTTATTTTATGTGGATGTGAAAATTTTCACATATGCGTGCAGATGTGAAAAAATCTGCATATGAAAATAATTACGGAAAATGTCCCTAGGAAAAATGTATACAAGACCCTACCTCCCTACATTTTAGAGAAGATGTATGCAAGACCCAACTCACCAAACATTATTTTTGGTAGATGTTTTATTTCCTACCTACATGTTTATATTGTCTAGTATTGTCACATGTGAAACACGTAGATGCTTTATTTTTATACTTTGCTCTTATATGTTTCTTTTATTGAGATTATTTTCTCTTATGCCAGGTTGGGTAATCTTTTACTTTTGTATGGAAATCCTTTTATTTTTATGTCCTTTGTTCTTTATAAATTTCTCAATTCCTAATTTAGTATGCACATACCAGCCTTTGCTGATTTCATCTATTTTTCTCTTCTTGTTGGGGTATGCTTCCAACCCTAGGTGAAGGACTTGGATGATATGGCAAGGAGACTTGGACTTAGCTTAACTATTTAAATCTTGGAGTGAATATTGATATGGTTTATATTTCCCTCTAAATAGATTCATATGTTGTACCTTTTATGTTAATCATGTATGGCAGATTATGAATGAACTTTTGTAATCATTTCGAAAGTTGATAATAGTCATGTTTTATATATTCGCTGCTAAACCTTGGTTGTTTTGAATACTGTTAAAAGATTTGAAAATTTTACACCCACTCCAAATACCTTTTTGGGGTGTGTTTGGATTGGAGGTTTTATTCTTCAAATTTTTAGTAGGGAGTGGTTCCCCTCAGGGATCCCACTCCTTCAAGCATGCTATCAGAGCCCATGGTAGCCAGAATCTGACTATTTCAATTTTGTCTCCCTAGTTAGAACCTTTTCCATACATAGTCACCCTTTAGGTAAGATGTTTTTTCTATATTTTGCCTAAGTTGTTTAAACCTCAATATGAAGAGGTTTTAGTTGATCTTACCCTACCATATAGGTTAATGATGTAATCTATAAAGTTAAGAGGCGTTTGCTTGAGGAAGGAGTCATGCTTTGTGGAGTTACTAATAGGATGAAGAGATCTTGTTATGGAAATTGTGACATGGTTTATCGCATTGATTTTGGTACCATCTTTGTTTTATCTCCAATGTTTCTTCATGTCAAAAAAAATTATTTTCAATTATTCTACTATATGTATAATTTTTTTTGGATTTTATCGAAGTTTTCTTAAGCTAAGTCACAATGAAGATATTTTGATGTATGGATAGTGAAACCCTAGTATTAGTTGGAATATGATCTTAACCCTAGTTTTTTCTATGAAGTAATGACTAGGAATATATGGATAATATTAAGGTGTAGTGGACCTACGCTTTAACCTATGAATTTTTGGTTGTGTATGTAGGGATGTTAGGTTAGAGACACAAGGACCTAAAACTCAATCCTAGATGGTTCTGACTTATTAGTTGGATACATGAATAACATAAATCTATAAAACATTCACAACTAACAGATATGTGGTTAACCCTGAATGTTGTTTAGTATGGCTTGATAGGTTAAACCCTCTAAGGGTTGGAGAGTAGTTGGTTGTTGATGTTTGGATCAATAGTTTTCGAGGAATAAATCTTTTTAAGGGGTGGACCATTGTAACATATTGAATCTTGGACCCTACCCTAGAACTTTGACCTTTTGGACTTATCCAAACAAGGTTAAGGTTTTAGACCTTAAGGATGTTTAGTATAAACTAATGAACTAATGCATGTATAAATCACCCTAATGTAACCTAATGTTTTTAGATTAGTGGTAGGCCAATAATGGACAACATAAAATATGTCATAATAATTCATTTAGTGCTAATATGAAAATAAGGAACACAATTGGATCGATATTTGGGTTAATGGTGAAATGATAGAATAATGGCCATAATAATATATGTGACATATCTCCTAAAAATAAATCCCAAAAGTGGAATCAAAGTTAAGAATCGTGTTCCTTGGGTCCCAATTAACTTGGGAGTCAAGTTTCACCTTATTTGTGTAATAATAATAATTCTTGTAATTTCTAGGAAAGCAAATATAAGTTTCTATCCAAATAGAAAATAAAATACTAAATGACTCCAAAAGTGGAAACTAATCTTAGAATCATGATCTACACATTAAAAATAGCCTTTGAATGAATTTTCATGTAATTTAGATAATCTATAATATACATGTGAAATCAGGAGAGAGAAAGTGTGTAGAACCTTCAAATCATTAAATAAATGAACAAATAACTCCATCATGTAAAATTTATGGAAAATTTGTATCCAAGGCACTTAATGTGATTTGTGGGTGGAGTTCCATCAAATTTGGAGAATCTTATAGTCATTAATGACGGAGGAAAGAGAAAATAAGATTTTATTTATATGACACATCAAATGTTCTCAAAAGTCAAATCTAAATGTATATTCGAATAACTCATATAAAAAACAGGTTGGGTGTCAAATTTCATTAATTTTGGGGCTCATTTTCACCCTCAAAATAGGAGAGATAAAATAAGAAATAATTACATTTGCACTTTATTCAAATTTGATTGGGAATATAATTTAATTTGTCATGCCTCTTTTGTATGCGCATGTGCATCTCAGCCTTCAAATTTTCAATCGGACGGTCATGGGGTTGCCATCAACCTCGCGCCCGAAACAGAAGGTAGCACTAGTTTTTAGAAACTTTGGATGGTGATTTCTCCCTCAATCTGTGGTCTTTTTCTGAGATTTTTTGTTCCTTGAATGCATGAGAGGAATCCACACCTATTGGTCCCTAAATCTTCTCCTATCTCCCCCTATTTTGGAAAACCCTAAATCCCACACTACCCCCTCACTGCCATGCAATCGTAGGGTATTGTTCTCAGTGGTGCACCTATAAATACACGTACCCTGGACTTCATTTGACTTTGTAATACACTCCTATCATGATAATTTTGCACGGGGCCTTTACCTTATTCGTCGTGAGCTCATGGGTAGAGGTCTGCCACCGGCGGGTCACACACCCTCCTTGTCCACCCTCTATTCAATTTCTCCTAAGGTATGAGTTTCGTTCTTTGTTTTTGTGTGATTGGATGTCTATTTGATGGTCTTCTCATGTTTCACCCAAATTCTGATAGAAGTAGAGAAGCTTCATGCACCAACCACAAAACTGGGACAAAGGAGAAGAAACTGCCTTCAGATTTTCCGTTAATGTCGTTGTTCGCTCATTTCTTTTCATTTCCTCACCAAGGGTAAAAAGGTATTTTTGCCACATTCTCCTTTGTTTTGGGATGAGTTAGTGAGAGCATTGACCCGCGACTTGGCTTCAGTCGACTGGGTCGAGTCAGCTGGGACCCGTCTTCTCCTCCCTCGCTCTCTCTCCCTCTTGCGACTTCATTGCTGATGTGGATTTTCTTAATTTTCTGATTGGTCCATCTTCTAAAAATAATATCTTTTGATTCGCTTATCCAAATTTAACAAAAAAATATGTTTTGAAATTTGAAATATGTAAGCTTTCTAATAAAAGCCTTTTCAAGGCTTGTTTTTGAGTTTCATTGAAAGGTGTTTTCTAAAAATGATTCAAATAGATAAAAATAACCAAAAATGCACTTTTAACCTCATAACTCTAAACTAGACAAACTTATATGTTTTCTCAATCAGGAGAACCTAATATGATCAATGGTGATGTTTTCTAGAGTCTAAATCAGAGTTTTGTGTGAAAAGTCCAAAACTAGGGTTTTCTTTACATTAATGCATATACAAACCCTAAGCTCCTGTTTGGAAACGGACCGGGATGGGATTTAGGCTTGTCTTATTAGGCCACGTCTGTGCCACATCAGCAGATCCAGTCCCGATCCAGTCCGGTTCTACACTTGCGCATTTGGTTGGAAACAATGAAACATCCCCGTTTCGAGATTTCTTAATCCCAAAAGCTGGACTATCTCAGTCCTGCCAGCAGTAGGATTAGGAATCCCAATCCGGATTTTGCTCTATCTTTTGTGTATTTTATTTTATATAGAAGACTAAAAAACACAAGTTACGAGGCCAGCTGAATTGGTTTTCCAAATAGGGCTAAGTGGGGAACCCCAATCCCAATAATCTGGATGACTGGACTAATCCCAGTCCAGAATTCATAATCCCAATAATCCCAGTCCATTACCAAACATGCCCTAATACATGTGAATAATTGTAATTTGGTAAAGTTGATATTAGAAACAACTAGATTGGTGACACATGTTTCTAGGACTCTATTATAAGGTATGTTTGCATCCCCTATTATTCTTTTTGAGCAATTCACCTACTATCATATTTCTGTTGGTCCTATGGACATTAGTGTACACCATATCTTGTTCTTTTGGAAAATATGCTTCATGTGAAGTATCTTATATTTTTAGTGATCATATGATCATATTTGACATTTTCTTGGACTCTTTCTTATACATTGGCTCATGGTGGGACATTCTATGGTGTTATATGTTCTTTTCCACTTTTATGGTGGATGTTGATTAGGATCATGTGATCCCACTTATTGTATTTGTTGAATGTTCTCATCTTTCTTATTCTCTTTTATAATTGAATATTCTTTTGTTATGCATCATGTGGTGACTATTAGTATAATTTTACATGTTATTTTCTGTGGATGTGAAAATTCCCACATATGCCTGCAGATGTGAAAATTCCTGCATATGAAAATAATTAGGGCAAACATGCCTAGACAGATGTATACAAGATCCTACCAGCCCACACTTTAGAGCACATGTATACAAGACCCTGATCACCCAACATAATTTTTGGTAGATGTGTTATTTCCTACCTACATGTTTATATTGTCTAGTATTGTCACAGGTGAAACACATGGATGCTTTATTTTTATACTTCACTCTTATTTGTCTCTTTTACTAAGATTCTTTTCTCTTATGACCAATTGGGTAATACTTTATTTTTCTATGGGAAACCTTTTATTTTGATGCCCTTTATTCTTTATAAATTGATCAATTCCTTATTTAGTATGCACATACCAGCCTTTGTTGATTTCATCTATTTTCTCTTCTTGCTGGGTATGCTTCCAACCCTAGGTGAAGGACTTGGATGGTATGGCAAGAAGACTTGGACTTAGCCTAAGGATTTAAAGCTTGGAGGAAATATTGATATGGTTTAGATTTCCCTCTACATAGATCCATATGTTGTGTGAATGAACTTTTGTAAAGTTGATAGTAGTCATGTTTTGTATTCTGCTGCTAAACTTTAGTTGTTTTGAATACCATTAATAAGATTTGAGAATTTTACACCCACTTCATCATACCTTTTTGGGGTGTGTTTGGATTGGAGATTTTATTCTTCAAATTTTTAGTAAGGAGTGGTTCCCCTCTGGGATTCCACTCCTTACAAAAATCCTAACATGTTCTTTGGTATCATGTGACAAAGCTAAGTTTCAAGTTTTGTCCAGTTTGGACATTGTTGGATTAAGTTTTGCAATTTATGTGCTCATAAGGGATTCTATACAATTTTTCCATATGTAGGGTTTTATCTGCAATCTTCACATGTATGTCTCCTTAAGTTTTCATATCATGTTTGATATAGTTGTAACATTGGGTGCCTAGTTGCACCATCGGTTTGGAGGTGTTGCGTAGCCTAGGATTGAGACTTAGGGTTTCACACCTAAGTACCCTAACTTGGTGGGTCCCCCTTTATACCTAGGGATCTGATGGTTTCTTTTTATTGTGTGGGATACGATGGTCATCTCATGGTTCTTTCTATTCGATGATTTGCTTTGAGGTACCACCAAGGTCAATGGTTTTCCTTGTGTTGAGTACAACAGATGGAGGTTCTAGTGTTCCCTTTGGTGGCCTAGTGAGGGCATGATCTAATGGGCCATCTAAAGTTGGAAATTGATGGTGCTTTTGGGGTTGACATCAGATGGTCCCCCAAGCTTCAAGATTCTATAGTTGAACTGGTTTTGCATGTACATGAGGTTTTGTCTTTAGGCACATGACATGCATGTCTTGACACCTCAACCTACCTTTCTCTCTCACCTGAAGCTTTATATACCTCTCTCTTTCCATCCAAACAACCCTTTACACACCCTCTTCATATTCTTATTTCTTGGAGATATGTCCCTCTTGGTTGGTGGAGAAGAAGGATCTCTAGAGGAGGAAGCTTGGCCAAGATTGATTGCATGTGCTTCTAGGGTTTGGGTCTTCCCTCTACTGGGTCGTGCGGAGCTTCCTTACCTTGTATCTTGACCTAAGCAAGTAAGATCATCCTATTTCTTTCATTTTACTTTCTTCCCTCCTTCTTCTATCTTCCTTCTTGGTTAGATCTATGGTGTTCTTGATGGAGCTTGTGCATGTGGTTGAAGAGCACCTTCTTTCTTCTCTCTTGAACTTGGGTTTCCTTGTTCTTAGAGAAAGGATATATCTTGGACGTGTGGGGTGCTTAATCTAGAGATTTGTTCTTATATCTTTGAGTTACCCTGCTGTTTGGCCCTTCTTAATCATCCCTGAGGTGAGTTATATAACTTTCTCCACATCTAGTGCTTACTCTTAACTTGCTATGCATAGATATTGCTCTAAAACGTAGTAACCAGTAGAAAGATGCTATCCTCTAATAGGGTTTGAGCATATGAGGTAGTTTTTTAGTAGATAATCTCCCTTGATGTATCCCTTAACCTTATGAAAGTTTCTTAATTGGAAGTAGGAGATCTAGACCTCGTATTTCCATGAATTGTTGGTGTTCTTATAGTGTAAAATGATGGATTTTCCATAAGTGTTTTGGATTGTTTTCTCTCTTGATTCATGATCTAATAGCTTGAAATCTTGTGAGAATCGATGGTTGGTACTTAATGCTATTTTGATGCCCTTGCTTAAGTTTGAGAATTGATGGCTGTGTTTCCCTCAACAACTGAGGGCCGTTATGCTTTCATCAAGTGGTTCAATCCATGGTTTCTTTAGCCCTTTAAAATATGGTTTTCCCTTGAGGTTTAAGTTTTGGTTTTACCTAGCCTTGACATCTGATGGTTTACCTATGTTCAAGAACCAATGGTCCTACTATTTTCTCACAAATGATGGTGTTTTCAGAGTGAACAATTGATGGTTCACTTACCTTAAATCTGATGGTTTCTCTATGCTCAACATCTAATAGTCTTCTTAGGTTGCACGACCGATGGCCTTTCTAGGTCCAAGATTTGATGGATTCTTTAGGTTTAAGATTTGATGGCTTCTCTAGGTATATAACTAGATGGTTTTGTCTATTAGGAATCCAATGGTTTTGGTTTATGCCCATGATTCGATGGTCATGCTTTGTGCTAAGTATGAGTCTTTACATTTGTATAGTAGGTGATCATATGGTTGGAGTTGAAGTACATGATCCAATGATTTATGCTTGGAGCATGTAATTCGATAGGATATTTTGTCACAAGTGTATCCATGACCAGATGGGGGTTCTAGGTGTATGAGTTTTTGTTCTTAACCCAAGTAAGAGTATAAATCAATGGTTTACTTTTGACTTCTATTTGGTAACATCAATCCAATTTACTTTTTTGAACCTAACTTAGGTGATTAAGTGATGATGATTAAGTATACACATATTCCTTGTCTGTTGTGGTAACCCAACTATGTTACCTTGTGAATGTCATATTCCTTTTGTTTGATGCAATCTTATACAAAACCTGTGTACCATAAGTATGATGATGATTGGTAGAACCTTCTACAAGGTGTTGAAAGATAATGATGTTCTTATAGGAGATTATGTGAATGGTAATAATGACCTTTGGGCATGTCTTGAGCACTAATGGATATGTTCATCTTCATGATGTGATAAGTATTGCACCTTGAGACGATGTGATAAGGAACATGTCTCATACAATTTATATCTTATGGAGTTGTTATACACCCATTATTTTGTAGAGATCTTTTAGGGTTTCTATGTAACTTAATTGACACAACTTTATTTGACCTAATGGGCATCAACTAATCAAGTGCAACACTAATAATGTAGTGCCTTGTGCCATAGAACTATTCCATTATTAGAATGGATAGGGAAATGAGTATTCTATAAGGAAAGCTCAGAGTCACATACTGTTGAGTATGTGTAGGTGCAGGGAGGGTACATCCTTCTCATCCTGATCCCAAGGTTATAGAGAATGGTTGAGGCCGTATCTCATATGATTATGAATCTGTATATGTGATGTGATTGGGGACAACTGTGGTTGTACCTCAGATGATAGAGTTTTGTATACTTGGGTTTATAGTGCATATGACCTGTATACCAAGGGTAGACTAGGATGATTGTAGCTTGACTATATGTGTCACTATATCAGACTCTTAGTGACCGAGGGGAAGAGTTCTTAGGATATTGACTCTCCCAAACCTTGTATAGAACTAATTGTGACTTGATAATGGTCAGTTGAAAGTTGAGTGGTATGCCTCAAACTCCCCAGGGATAAAGAAAAGATGTAACTCAGTCGTGTAGCATATCTACTAGGGTTCAATGATGATTCATATTAGTTAATAACCCTTGACTTGTTTCTTGTAATGATTAGTTGGAGTATAATGTGGTAAGATAAGTCAAATTTTGAAAGGTGTTAGATTTATCTATTCCTATAAATATCATTTTAATCATGCTTGGTTTAATATTATCTGTTCTATATGCTTAATCTTTTTAATCTATTTAACATGTTCAATCATATAACCTGCTGTAACCAGTAAACATTGTTGAGAGTTATATCACTCGCTTGGACATTGGTCTCACCTTGTGGGTCACCACATCATTTTAGGTGATCGTCAGTGACGTCATCAGACTCATGGTGGTGACGAAGAGAATCTTGGAGATCAGAAGGAGAAGAAGATTGGCTACTTGTTAGTGTGTCCTATAATCATTCATGTACTCTCAGGTCAGGGCAGGGGATGTTTTGTAGAGGATATGTATATTGACTCGAGTTTTTGGTAGGATGATGATTTTATATATGGCATGCATATATGTGGAACCAATGCTTTTATATACAGGTTGTGGTAGAGGCTACTGGACAGGTATGTAAATCCTTAATATGGTATGTGTTCTTATGTAGGTTGTTGGACTTATATGTAAATATACATGGGCATGTTCATGATGCTAAATTCGGCTTTAATATCCCATTTTCTTATCATGTGGTTAATTAGTGATCGATTGTGTTTTGGGTATTGAGTAATTTTGTTTAGCGTGGCGGGGTTTTACACTCCAGGTTGACCAATCTTCATCGAGATCTTGAGTGGACTATCGAACTTCAAGGTCAATGACTCAATAGGAAGGCATCTAGAGCTTGAGCAACTCAATTGACCTCCAACACTCGACCTTCAACTCAAGCAACAATCAATTGACCATTCGCCTGTCAACCTTGCCCATGTTCCTTTTATGCCAAGAAATGATCTCAATCGTCCATGTGGTGTGAATCCTACTAGTAACACCTGAGTACATAGTCCTATAAGTATCCCTTGTACAACCACAAAGGCTCTCTCTCAAAGCTTACGACATTGAGTCATACTTGTTGCTTCACGAGTGGACAAGGACTCATCTCGTTGTCACTTGGAGTAATTGACCTTTGTAGCTTGAGTGATTGACCTTTGAGGTTCTTCAACGGTCGACTTCCTTGTTTTTCTTAACAAATTGACCTCTCATCCAAAAGTGTAGTCAACCTCTAAGAGTTCAGCCGTGATCGATCAACAAAAATTATGCAACTAGTGGTGTCTAGGTGTTCGATCTCTTTATGAATCTACATCTGGCTATTAACCTCTACAATCTAAGAGCGACCAAACTCTTCAGTTGACCTCTTGGTTGTGCTTCCATCCATAAGCCATCATCAACCGTAAAGGATTGACCTCTAGCCTAGCAGGTCAATCAAACTCCTCCAATCAACCAGTGCAACTGCTTCTTTCCTTTAGTGATGTCTGAGATTTCTCTCTCTACTTCAACTCATTGTAAAAATCTCACTATGAGGAGCAAGTAGTCCTTTCACTAGGTGTGGGAACTAGACCCACTACCCATTTATAGAATTTTCGTTCTTGTTCCAATTTTGTATTAACTCATTTAATTCATTGCTAACTGTTTAACCCATATTTTGTAGATTGATCACCCGCTTTAAATGATTTATTAGTCTTAGTCCGGAAAAACTTCAATGTTTAAGATTTGAATATTGATTAGTTTTGTTTGATGCCCTGAAAAGAACTTATAAAGGGAAGTCTCCAGAGTAGTGTATATATAGTCCGTAAGTAACAAGACACTGAGCTTATAATGATGTTTGCTCAAGCAAATTCATAATGCCAAAAGGGGAAATTTGCATAGCTCCATCTTTATAACATTTTGGATCTGAATGAATGCACAAATTTAGATAGTGGTGAAGAAACCCAAATCCACCTTAGTGCCTTGCATCATTAATCAAGATACAATTTTATCCTGCACTTTTTCTTTTCTTTTAAATAGTTTAACTCAACACAATCAAATCTTGGTTCTAAATATTAGTCTTAGTTCAAACTGGATACAAACTAGCATGGTTCTTCAAAAGGTTGTCCCTTGGGATTTGATCCTCAATTATACTGTGATAAGACATATCCACTTGTGGATGGCATCATTGCACACTTGTTTTGGTAAACATCAGAGATTTATGTCTTGGCTGAACTTTTTAGTGTGATAATTTCCACATTGCCTATGTTTTGGTAAACATCACATGGAAATGGAGTACGAAGTACTCTCCTAAAAAAACATACCTTTTGTACAAGTGTAGAGGACACATTTTCCCAATGACATATATATGTAAAGCCACTTGTCCACCAAACACACAACTCACCATTTGGATTATTTGGTATTAAAAGATTCTAAAATCACTAAATATACACAAAATGGGATTCTAGGGTCCTTCTATATGTATTGTATTAACACAACAAGAAGCAATAACACTACACCATTTCTTCACTTGTGCTATATCTGCCATCGTAAGTGAAAACTAGACAACACACAGTTCCAATCAATATGTAGGCACATATAACATACAACACATGTTTTTTCATGGAGGACAAAAGCATCTTGACACCTATCAACAGAAAACAATCATTGCATCCATTATTTGGACTATATGGATTGAAATAAACCACATAAAATTCAATAACACTAGATGTAGAATTTATAGACTTATTAGAGAAAACCATGAAACATATCATATGTTGTTACTTTGTAGATGAAGAAGGTTTAGAGGATCTCATGAAAGAAAAAAACCAAACTCTTCCTACTCTTACTTCCCCTAGTTCTAAATCTTGGAAAAATCCCCTTAGTGGTGTATCTCCTCAATGTGCTTAGAGGGATCAATTTGGATCCACATGACCTTGATTAACTAGTGAATGATGTGTTATAGGATGTATTACTGTTGATGTTAACATAAACAATCATTACATACACATGGTTTTGTGATATTGCAGTGGTGCATTGAGATCTTCTACACATATGCAAAATAGTATAAGTAGAACACAAGGTTAATATCATCATATCTTCACTGTGAAACCCAAATTTGGAATCATGACTAACCATAAGTAGGTAAGTAATGTCACTCAGTAAATCCAATTATGAAAACAAAAACTTGGATATATATTATATATTAGCATAATTTATGATTTATAAGAACATATACAAATTTTCTTGGAAATAGGGTAAAATTTTAGAATTTGATTATATAATCATAATATAATTTATATGTATTTCACCTATCAAACATCAAAACATTATACATATCCACATGTCCATAAACATATCTTATACATGAAAAGCAATACACATGTTTTAAGTTTACATCACATACCCGATGTTATTAAATATAAGTATATATAATCAAACATAAACAAAGTATTTCAAGAACACCACATACAAAATATAAAACTACAAGGGAATTCTCTGTAACTAAGAACATGAAACTCCAACCTCTAACTAGACATATCTTTACTATCTGCATTGGTCCTGTTGAGGTGATGACTCATCACAAGAGTAAGTTTAAGGTTCTTTTGGAGGACCTAATAAAATTTAATAACACGAGTGAGACATAAATCCCAAATGAATGATAAAGCACATGAAAAGACATATAAAATGAAATCCTGCTTAGTTAGACAATGAATTCTTAGAAACACTTATTAATAGATGAAAATTAGAATTATATTAATTGATGACAAGAATTCATACATGGTTAAAATAAATACCTTAATATAATTAGGGAAAATATATTTAACAAACTAGTATAAGAATATCACATTCACAATCATATGATCAACTGTTTAGTCATATTTGATTTCATTTTTCATTGTTTAGCTCGGTTTGGTCCTGTAAATCCTCATATTAAAAATAATATTTGATTGTCCACATTATTATGTTAAGGGTAGTAGTACCACAATGGCAACAACACACCATAGTTTGGGTTGTATTAGTTGTAGGGTTTCAATGAATGCGAGCTACTAACATATCATCTATACCTGGCTACATATGAACTAATAGATCATAATAAGAGGCGTGTTAATGTTTTTATACATATACAAACCTAAAGTTGATAGACATTGTGAATGTTGTATAGCATTACATTTGCTATATTTTACATATCACTAGGACTATTAAATATTCTCTTTGGGTTCACTCCCCACTCTTTCGGATACCATGCACTCATAATCATAGGATAACAATAATGATAAGGGTACTCCACAATATTAGGATCTTCATTCTCCCACATAACTAATTCATTTATGATATGAAGAACCTCCTCATTACTCTAGGGTGAATAGAAGAGAACAAGTTTCCCTTCCCTAAAAATAGAACATTAGGAAAATTTTATGAAGCTTAGGGAAACCTAAACATAATATGAAACATCGTCTCAATTGATAGAAATTTATATTACTCTTCTTTTGTTATATTCATACCAATTAAACAATATGAGGTGTGAAAGTAAGGAACACACATATTCACTCCACTAAGCTCTAAGTGGGGCCTCTTAGTTTTCACACAATAAAATTTTAAAGAATGAATCCTTGTTCACTAAAAGGGTCATTCCACATATAAAAATCATGATTCAATAATATTTCCATATTTCAAGTTTTTATGATATTAGATCATTTAAAAAAAAATCACCGATATATATTTACAAAAGAGCTCAATTTAGAATAAATGTATTAAAACTTTCCTAAATTCACATATAGTTACCAGATGAGTAGATTTCATGAAAAATGGATCTAAATCCATACATTTGCCTTTAGTCAAAATATGTATTAGTAGTTGCACATTAATATAAAGTTCAATTTGAATTTCCTAGTAAACCTACTCCATAATATCCCAAATCATGATTCCACAAATTTAGTTAACTCATGCCATAATGAAATATTGAAATTAGGATATAAATCACTTTGATTTTACCTAAGTAGGTGAACAAAAGCTTAACATCCATGTTCCTAGGAAAAAAATCCATCCAACTGGAGATTTCTCTTTGAATTTCATTTCTTTGACATCAACCAGGAAAAAAAAGTAGGGATTGCATATGAACATATGGGTATCTTACATAATGGGAGTGTTTTTTTAGGAGGGTAAAGAATAAAAAAGAAAAAATAAGCAGTACAATTAAAACATACCTCAAACCTTTGATTTGGCAAGAAATAATTATTTGAGACAAGTATCCCAAAATCACATTCAAACATGTTCTTCTTCTCCAAATACAAACCCTAAGAACTAAAAAGGTTTCTAGAGTTTCCCAGGTTCATATATGGTTTTCATGTACACATTAAGCTTCTTTATGAAATATTAATTTACCAATTTTTGTATTTTACCAAACATGCTAGACAAGTTATCTAACTTATGTAAATGCCAATACCACCTTTATTGAAGTGGGACAAAGATCTTCTAAAAAAAAAATTGGCCGGGTCACTTGTGTCACCACACTATTAAAACCATCTAGAATGAAAGTCAGACTAATATTTTCCTATTGGCAATGGACCAAAAAGACATTGTCACTAGAAATGGAATTGGGTCAACAATAACTAATTTACCAAAAGTTTTCCCAATCAACATGAAGGTTAGTCTAAACTTTATCTAAGGATTAGAATAAGATCAAGCCACTTCCCATGGTAACTACATAAGCCCTCTACAATGGCCCTTTGTCCTATAAAACATATGTAAGGTCCTAAATGAACATAAATCACTAATAACCCCTTAGAAAAAATATGTGATGATTATTTTATTATGCTTCATATAATTTAAAATTTAGGTCTTTTGTACCCCTAATGCCTAATCCAAGACCATCTAGATTTTCATGTAATTATACAATAAACAATTTTATCTAATGCATATTAAAGAAGTAATTAAGGATGTAAGCACTTTAAACATTAATGTAGTACACACAAGTTTAAAATCTTATGATTTAGTGGTAGAACATGAATTCTATTTTAAACTAAAAATAGGGTTTATCAAATCATCCATCATGTAGGGAATCTTCCCCCAAAATGCAAGATACATGCATCTCATCTTATTACTCCCAAGTGGCTCCTTCCACACCAAGGTGATGCCATAAATTCTTCACAAGAAATATCTCCCATATTCTGATATTTTGAATGCTTATTCCAAATATGTATAAACTTGTATTCAAAAGAAACATCTATTTCCAATTGAACATCTTTTGGGTGCATGATCTGCTATATATTTGGATTTCACTTGCTTAACATAGATACATGGAGAACATTATGTAGTCTTTCCAGTTCAGACATTATCCTTTAAGCCATAGGCTACTTTTCCAACACATTTAAGAAATGGATAAGGTCACGTATAATCTAGGATCCCACTTACGCTTCTTTACAAACATCAAAATTACTATATAAGAATCAACTTTTAGAATTCCAACTCCACAAGCAGTCTCCTACACTTGTCAATGTATAAGATTTCTATATATTTTTAGCCACTTTCATAGTTCCTTATTCCTTGTTATCCAAAATTCTACTAGTAAACCATGGTCCTCTTTCAGATTTGAGAGATCATGTAATTCATACGTGGACATCATTTCATCAACATATATTTATGCTAATATGTCATGGGAAAAGGCATTTTTGACAGATACAAGGTGCACTAACTTTCTCAACTGATGATATTACCCAAAAAGAGTCATACCATTTTGTTATACTAGGTAGATGAACCACAACAATATTAGTCATACATTCCCATTTCCACATATATTAATAAATGTTGCAACAGCCCTACCAAATTCTAACGCTCTACTTTCACAAACCTGAGATCTTTCCCCAAGCTATTCCATAACCTTTTCTATACCTTGTCATTAAGAATTCTCCTCAACACTATTATACATCTTAGTAATTCTAGGATGCATGGCATACAAAGAGGAATAGGCTTGCTCATGTGTCCTCCTCCTCATATCACATCTTTCATGTACACTTAACCTATTCGAAAAGCATATTGTATCATCATATGCATTATGGAAACCACTTCTCTTTTCCTGCATTCGTCTCAATCAAAATGTTCAATATACAATTACCAACTTTTTGAAGTT
>OY856410.1:406633205-406848205 GCA_963693085.1 Alisma plantago-aquatica | reverse complement strand
TTCGATTGCCCAATCATTCTGATTGTCAATGTGGAGGTCCCTGCCCCAAGATCAACGCAAACCTAGATGGTCGTGGGAAGGAAGGGCAAAGCAGTGGCTCTTGATAATGCAACTACGAATGAATAGGGTGTCAATGATCATGTTGAGGTCGTGCACTCTAGCAACAACCTGGGTGGTGGTGCATCCTCCTCGGGTGGTGGAGATGATACTGGTGATGGTGCTTGTGACGGCGGTGGTGTTACCGGTGTTGGGGATCTTGTTCTTGGTGCCACATACGTGAGGGTTTCTGCCCCTTCCTCTAGTGGAGGTGCTGAGACACAGGTGGATGGTGGTGGAGCTTCCTCTTCAGTTGGCGGCACTGCTCCTAGTGTAGATGGTGGTGATGGCTTGATGTTGTGTCACGACACTGCGTCTCAGGTTGATGGTGTCACTGATGCTACGTCCCTGGGCGTTACTGATGCTGCGTCTCCGGACGTTGTCTCTGGGCATCACCAACACAACGCCACAAGGTGTTACAGGTGCTGCGTCACAGGCTGATGGTGCGACGCTGCGTTGCGATGCATATGGTGTTATGGGCGATGATGTGCACCCAGTTCTGTTGGAGTTATGGGTGATGGCTCGGGTGTTGCTAGCATTAATGGAGCTCTTGGTGGGCCAGGTGTTGGTGTTAATGGTGCCTTTGATGGGTCAGGTGCTGATGCTGTGACCCATGCACCTGATGGCACAATGGTGGGTGCTAAAGTCGCTGGCTCGAGTGAGGCTGTTGATTCAGCAGATAAACACTCCACTGGTGCTTCTTATTCTTCGACGTCCAAGGTTCCAAAGACGTCCAAGGGTGATGGGTCTCGTAAGACCCGTTCTGCCTCTAGAGGTCATTAATGACCTTTCTTATGACTAATGTTCATGGCTCAGGGAAGCCACGTAAAAAGAAAGAAGTGAGGAGAACCATCCTTGATAACAAAGCTACTATGGCCATTCTTGTTGAATATAAAATCAAGTCACATATAACTCACATGTCTGATCGTATGTTCCCTAAAGACTGGCTATGGGTTTCTAATCATCTACATGATCCTAATGGTCGTATCTATATTGGGTGGAATCCTAACTACTGGATTACTATTGTGACTGAGATGGATGATCAATAAGTCATTATGAAATGCATTAACAAAGGTGGCCTCACTATCTATACTATGGCTATCTACACTAGGAACTTTGTGGATGATCGTTCTGTTCTATGGAATACCTTGGAGAGGATGGATGCTAACATATATGATGCTTGTTTTATCACTGATGATTTCAATAACATCAGAAAGCAAGAGGAGAAGGTGGGGGTTTGTGAGGTTCCCTCTACCATCCTTAGCTCTTTTAATGATGTCCTAGATAATGTTGGTCTTACTCAACTACCTGTCATTGGTAAAGAGGTTTATATGTTGCATAACAAATAAGGTGTTGCTAAAAGAGTTTCTTGCAAGCTTGATAGAGCCTTTGTCAATGATGCTTGGATGTCTAAATTTCCTAGTTCCAAAACAAAGTTCATCACTTGCAACTATTTGGATCACTGTGCTTTAAACATCAATATGAGACCTGTAACGATCCTGCCTCCTGGTAACCCCCACTTAAGGGAGACCAAGAGGTCAGAGTCGTTATCCCAATAAACCAGATCAAAGGTTCGGCAATTAATCAATAATAGTTAAGAAATTCTACCAACTAAACTAAAATTGGGTATAAAACAAAACTTTTCATATCGTTTAAAAACTTTGGAAATCTATCTATCCACAACTTGAATCTACTCTATCTAATCCTCCTTGCACTTTACTTCTTATTTTCACAATGTGTCACTTTACTATTTGTTCATTTCAGGGTTGTACCTAAAACTCCGACAAACAAAATGCGATCAACATACATGAATATGCTGGTATGTGGGGACAACCAAAAGTTCACAAATAAGGCTAACAATTTAATTATCACAATCAGGGTAATTTAGCAAACCAATTTACATTTTCAATGTGTCATTCTCCACCGCTTTTTCCCTAACCCTGGAATACCCCTCTAGGGTTTCTCTTTTTCCATTGACTTAATGCCACCTTCTCAATCCCGAGCTTGGTGCCTGGGGTCACCTCTCATGGTGTCCCATAGTCATGCAACGTAGACCACCTTCTCATTCCCGAGCTTGGTGTCTGGGGTCACCTCTCATGGTGCCCATTGGTCTACCCTCTTGGGCCTGACTTTCATGGCATCTTCCATCAGGGTGGCTTGTAGGTGCAAAAATACACATGTATTTATAATTGTGATAACCATAGTGACTTTATAATTGCAGTATGAACATCCAAACTGTTTAGTTTCATTTAATGTGATTAACCATCTGGAAAAACTTCGGGAAAACTAATGTGAGTAATCGTATTTAACCACATAACTGCCAAGAAGACTTGAATGCAGAAATAACTCAATCAATCCAGAAATCAAGCAAGCACACATAAATTGATCCTGAAAAGGGATCAATTTTTCTATCATTAATCATGTGATCATGATTTATTAATCCTAGTTGTTTCCTAGGGTTATTAGTCCTTTTTAAGGTTTCGACCATAATTAGGGTTTCATTTCCTTTTTACCACTTTTATTTTACTTTTATCAAAACATCCATCAAACCCTAATTATCTTGTCTTATTTTCCATTAAGATCCTTAAGATCGTGTTTGGACCACAAAAACCCTAATTTTTAGATTACTATATCTTTTCTTCCCTTTTTCCTCACTTTAGGGTTTATAAGGGTTCTAGTTCCATTATTAGGTTTAAAACCCTAAACTTTACAATTCCATCATCAAAATAGGTTAGAATCTAACTTTATCATTAAACAAGTTAACCATGCTTGAAATAACCTAATTGTAGTATTAAATCTATCCTTGATTAACAATTAGGGTTTCTAACCACAAATTAATACCTTTTCCATCCAAATTAGATACTTTTGCAAAAAGAGACATATTTATGCCTTCAATCTATTTTTTATGTATTCCTCATATTTTTCTGATCACTTTTCATGTATTAACTTTCCTCATCAGAGTTTTCTGTCAAAATATATTATTTTAACAAGAAAATTCATTTTTCTAGTTTATTTGCTAATTCTAGAAAAACACGGATCGTCCGATCCATGGTCCGCTGGTCCACTCAGGATCCAACAGTCCAGGATGTGTGTGCCTTTGCAAACAAAAGAATATGAAGGACAGAACTGCCCTCACCTTGCCTGAAGACGCGGAGGGGAAACTTGGTAAAAGACCGCGAGGTCTTCTTCTTCCTCGCACTGAGGTACAACAAGCCCACGATGGTCAACCTTGGGGTTGACTTGGAGCTTTCGGCCACCAGCGAGCGTGCCAAACTTCCAGGAAGCTCTGCCTCCCTCAGTCGAACTTGACCGCAGGCTCAATTGCAGCCGTGATCACGTCGTGAGTCTCCTCTTCTCGCCAAATTCCGACGAGGTTCGTGGTGGTGACGAGGGTGGAGGTTAGGATGAAAAGAGCAATTGGACCCACACAAATGTTCCTAGCAACAATCTGCAGCGATTGGGATAGAAAATAGAGGTGTTGGTTCCCTCTTCATCCCTCCCTATATATAGGGTCGGGAAAGTGTTGGGTTTTTGTGGAGAAAACATGCGCGGCGGAAGCGATAAATCCACGCAACCCGTAACAGGATCTCGTCGATAACAGCGTATTCGGAAATAGGTTTGCGGGATATACCTTATCGCGGAGTAAGTCCGGCGATGTCCCGCTGCACGACGGTGCAACACTGCTTGTCAAACACGGACGGATCTTCTCTCCCGTTCACTGTCGCAGGTTGATCCGGCAATGCTCCTCTGCGGCAGTGATGTACGTTTCTCGTAGCACGTACAGGTGGTCGTTGACGTCCTCCGAACGCAGGCGTCAAGGCGTCTGCATCTCTACTTCGTCCACGCGGATGGACGGAACTCCACGTCGCGCTTCTCAAGCCGGCGGGAAGGAGCGTGTCTCTGCGGCGGTGTGCTAGCGGCGCGTTGCTCTCCTTTCTTTCCTAAGGACGACGACGGCTAGGTTTTGTACGTGAGAATAACCTAAAAGCGTCTCTCTATATATTATATAGATATCGGTCGTCGATCCTCCTTTAAATAGGATAAGAAGAGAAGTAGGGTTTCCTAAACCCATCGGTAAACAGAAACGTTGCGTTAATTAAAACGCTCGTGGATTAATTAGAATATTTCGGAATTCATTAATTAACCAAATAATCGCATTAATTGATTAATTAATATCCGACTCCATGCAATCGCTTGGGATGGCTCTACGGGCATACATATACCAACAGAAAGTCCCTACAGGATTGGGAACTTTCCCAATCAGCAACCAATCCTCATCAAACTTGCGATGTTTCCCTTCGGTTTCCTTCTCTGAGTCCAACAGAATCATCATCCAACTTGCACATTCAGTGGATCATGAGGAATCCAAGAGGGAAAATCCATCTATCAACGACAGAGTCCCAGTCCCGGTGGGACTTAGACGATGAGCATCCCACATTGGATCAAGATCCAACGGCCTTCATTGCACGCGATCAAACAAAAGAAAATATCTTTTTCAATTGCCAATTAATGCCTTATTTTGGAGAAATCTTGAGAAATTGATATCTCCTAAACCATAACTCCTTTTTTCCTCAAATTTTAAGGGAATGTTTGTCTTTACATTATCTAGTTATGTACGAAATTTGGGAAATAAATTACAATGTATGAGAAGGTTTCCTTCCCTCCTAATTTAGCCTTTAATTAATCCAAAATTAATTGGTATTTCTTTTTCCTTTGCTATTATTTTGTTATTTTGGATCCCTTGGACCTCAAGAAAACCTAAAGGCACAAACTCCCATATTGGAGAATATTTACTTGCCTTTATTCTTTTATCTATTTCTATTTCACTTATTCTCCTTTTATTTAATCAAATTAATTTCCTTTTCTTTTTAATTGGGCTCAATGGCCAACATGGCCCATTATCAATCAATCAAGGTCATTTCACACGAAATCCATCACAAATCAAATAAATAGATTTCTTTTATTCTTTAAATGAGAATTACATCTTTTACTACATTCTTAAGAAATTGAGGTTATAACATCCTCCCCTCCTTATAGGAATTTTTCCCTCAAAATTCCAGCAATCAAACAAACAATTCAGGGTATGCTTTCTCCATGTCTGCCTTCAGCTCCTATGTGGACTCATCCTCTCCATGGTGCCTCCAAAGAACCTTTACCATCTCTATTTTGTTGCATCTGAGCTCTTTCACCTTGGTATCTAGAATCCACAAAGGTGTCTCAGGATAAGTCAGCTTCCCTTGAAGCTCAATAGGTTCAATGCTCAGCACATGGCTCAGATCTTGCACATATTGCTTCAAGTTGGACATGTGAAACACATCATGCATCATGCTATACTGAGGGGGTAATTCCAAACGATATGCAGCTTCACCAATCCATTCTAACACCTCAAACAAACACACGTATCGTGGACTCATCTTTCCTCTATTCTTAGCTATAGCTCGGAGCGATCGGATTTTCAAAAACACATGCTCTCCCTCAGTGAAATGCATATCAGTTCGCTGTGCATCATCATATGACTTTTGTCCATCCTGGGCTCTCTTCAGCCTTTGCTTAATCAAAGCAACTTTATTAACATACACTTGGAGCTCATCTGACCTCAACAGGGTCCTTTCACCCACATCATCCCAGTGAAATGGAGACCGACACAATCTCCCATATAAAGCTTCATACGGAGGCATCCCAATACTGTCTTGGTAGCTGTTGTTGTAGGTAAACTCAGCTAAAGGTAAGTACTACTCCCATGAGCCACCCCAATCGAGTACACAAGCTCTCAATAGATCTTCTAATGTCTGGATTGTCCTTTCTGAGTGACCATCCGTCTGGGGTGATAAGTTGTACTAAACTTCAACTTGGTACACAGTTCTTCTTGAAGTTGCTTCCACAGCTTGGAAGTAAACTTTGGGTCTCTATTAGAGATGATCGATCTGGGTACACCATGAAAACACACTACCTCTCTGATATACAACTCATCTAGGTCTGACACCTTAGCAGTCGTATTTAAGGCAAGGAAGTGTGCTGAGTTGGTAAGATGATCTACCACGACCCATATTGCATCATGACCTTTATTGGTCTGGGGCAGACCCACCACGAAATCCATGGTGATCTTCTCCCATTTCTACTCTGGAATCTCTATTGACTATAACAGCCTGTCGGGTCATTGGTGTTCAACCCTCACCATCTGGCACGTAAGACAGCTGGCCACACATGTCGCAATGTATTTCTTCATTCCTGACCACCAGAAAAACCTCTGCAAGTCCTTGAACATCTTAGTAGTTCCTGGGTGTACTGCGTATTTGGATCCATGAGCCTCTTGCAAGATACATTCCTTTATCGATGAATCTGCTGGAACCCATATGTGATTCTCAAACCCGATTCCTCCGTCTACTCCCACGGATAGATGAGTTGGTGACTTCATCAGTAAACCTTTCATCTTGTATAGCTCTTCACTGGTCAACTGTACTACTATGATCTCACTCAACAGCTCATATTGGATTTGGATATTAGACAAATGAACTCGATCTTCTAGCGGTTGTGGAGTCCACTCCACCAGCTCTTCCAAACTCTTCCACTGACTGGACAAAACAGATGCACACTTAAGATGTTTCCGACTCAAAGCATCTACTACGACATTCGCCTTACCAAGATGGTAAGTGATCATGAAGTTGTAATCCTTCATATACTCCATCCATCGTCGTTGTCGTAGATGCATGTCTCTCTGTGTCAGTAGGTATTTCAAGCTCTTATGGTCTGTGAAGATCTCGAAGGTAGCACTGTATAGGTAATGCCACCATATCTTCAAGGCATGGATAATAGCAGCTAGCTCTAGGTCATTTGTAGAATAATTCACCTCATTGGGCTTGAGTTGTCGGGAAGCATATGCAACCACATGCCGATTCTGTTCCAACACACAACCAAGTCCAATCTTGGAAGCATCAATGAATATCATGAAACCCTCATTGCCAGAAGGTAGAGTCAATACAGGGGCGGTGGTTAGCTTCTCCTTCAACTCCTGGAAGTGGGCTTCACATATGTCAGACCACATGAACTTCACATACTTCTGGGTTAACATCGTCAGCAGGAAAGTAGTCTTTGAGAAATCCTTGATGAAGCGACGGTAGTATCCGGCCAACCGCAAGAAGCTATGAATCTCAGAGGGGTTCTTTGGTGTCAGCCAATCTCGAACTGTCGATACTTTGGTTGGATCTACAACAATTGTTCCTCCTGAGATGATGTGTCCAAGAAACATGACTCGGTCTAACCAAAACTCACATTTTGAGAACTTTCTGAAAAACTTATGCTTTCTCAGGATATCAAGGACTCTACCCAGGTGGTCACGGTGTTGGGCTAGGTCATCCGAGTACACCAAAATGTCATCTATGAACACAATCACAAAAGACTCAAGGAAAGGCTGGAAAACACTGTTCATGAGGTTCATGAAGACACTAGGTGCATTAGATAATCCAAATGGCATGACCACAAACTCATAGTGTCCATATCGGGTTTGAAAAGCCGTTATTGGTATATCCTCACTCCTTACTCTCACCTGGTGGTATCTTGACCTCAAATCGATCTTGGAGAAGACCCGAGCTGATTTGAGTTGGTCAAATAGGTCATCTATTCTAGGCAAAGGATACTTATTCTTAATGGTTGCCTGGTTGATCATCTGATAGTCAATACACATCTGAAGCGACCCATCCTTCTTTTTCAGAAAGAGGATTGGTGCTCCCCAAGGTGATGTACTGGGCCATATGAAGCCTTTATCCAACAACTCCTGCAACTGGGTTTTTAACTCAAGAAACTCTACAGGGGCCATTCTATAGAGTGCCTTAGATATAGGGTTAGTCCCAGGAGCTAGCTCAATAGAGAAATCTACCTCCCTCTCAGGGGGAATTCCTGGTAGATCATATGGAAACACATCTGCATACTCCCGGACCACCTCTATCTCCTCTAAGGATTGTCCCTTAACTTCAGGTACAATATCTATGGCTAGGTAGGCTCGACAACCCTTGGATAACATCCGTTCTGCTTTCAAAGAGGACACATAAAGGCTGGTTGTTGCATCCTTCCTTCCTCAAATGGTGAAGTGTGGATGGCCGGTCTTCCTAATAAGAATCTTCTTCTCTCTACAGTCAATCTAGGCTCTGTAGGTGGAAAGCCAATCCATACTGATGATTACATCAAAATCATTCATATCGAGGAGGATGAAGTCAGTGGGAAGCTCATGGTTCAGATACTTAACTGGAAAAATAGGGGTTTTCAAAAGAGAGGTATAAATACGACCACTCGGGGTTGTGACATCCATAACATAACCCAAATCCTTAATATCCAAACCAAGCATAGTTTCCATATTTCTTGAAATAAAAGTATTAGTAGAACCATAATCAAAGAGTGCTTTTACATTTTGTCCCATGACTTCAAACATGCCTACATAGTTTATGTCACATCAGAAATCTATTACATGGTCTACTGAACTAAAAGGAAAAACATCTAATGGTTATTACCCTCGATCAGCCTATTAGCATTTTCCTGAGCTTCTTCATTGTTGATGGTGAACAATCTAGCTTGTCTCCTTTCTAGAGGTGCTCCGACGGGAGGTGTTGCAACTACTGGTTGTGCTGCCATAGGCTGAGACCCCATAGGTCCCCTTGGGTCAGGCTGAGGGAAATTGGCGATGAAGTGTCCCTCTTGCTGACATCAGAAACACACCTTCTTCTCAAAACGACACTTCCCAGGATGTGTCCATCCACAGGTGCGACACAGCTGGAGGTGACCACGGGGCTTGCCTTTGTGCCCATGCTTACTTTTGTTGTGGTTGCGTCCTTGTCCCTTCTTGTGTTCATTCCTCTACCCTGAGCTCCTTCAGTGAAACCCAGGTATCCTTTGGAGGGATTATGTGCATGCATCACCATCCTTTCCATGTCCAAGGTGGTGTTGTAGGCTTCAGAGAAGGTCTTTGTCTTACTATCCATCAAATGTGGCTTGCTGGCAGGGTGCAGACGCTCTATGAAGTAGTTCACCCTTATTTTTTCATCCATCATGTGACCGAAACATTCCAAGATGCGGAACTTGCGATCAAAGTCTGCAACTGACGAGCTTCCTTGTGTCATGTTGGTGAAATCTCACTCCTTCTCCTTCTTGGCTGAGACGAGAATGAATCTGGCGGTGAAGATGGTCTTGAAATCGGTCCACACCATCGGTTCTTCGCTTAGGTCTCCTCCTATGATATGGTTCTTCCACCATATCTTGCATGCACCTTCTAAAAGGTGAGTAGCAAATAGAACCTTCTTGTTTGGTTGTACTTCCAACATACAAAATCCATTCTCAACTGCAAGAAGCCAAGCTTTTTCCTTATCGACCACTTCAGACTTATCTTCTCCCCAGAACTTCTCGATATTCAGCTTGGCGAAGTCTAGGATGGTGGCTCCTAGTCGAGGACGAATAGGTAGTGGCTCGCCATTCTCATATCTAGCTATGTCCCTGAGGGCTAAGGCATGGATAGCCTCAGTCAACTATTTCTGCTGTTCCATCCATTCTATAGTGTGAACTACCATGGTCGGTTCCAGACCACCGGACTGGTCCTCCTCCATCTGGGTGACTTCCTCGTACTCATATTGTTCCTCATATCCTGGTCCTTCCTCTTGCTCAAGGTTTCTGAAGGGTATCAGGTCAGGGTTGGGGGCCTCATGAGCAGTTCCTTCATGTCTCTTTCTATTCTTTGAGGTTTCACCACCATGGTTTCGCTTTATTTTCTCAGAAGACCCATTCTCTTTGTGGGGAGGCCCACCACCATTGGGGCAATCAGAATAGCCATAGTATTTATATGGGTCATCTAAATAAGCACACAAATAGACCTTTAGTCTATATTTAACTCATTATACTTATGTCGATGAAATCTTAATTATGTATCTTTTATTACTTTGGTGGAGGATTCCTTAAACCTTATCAACCTTACCCATACCTCAAGAGGGTGAGGAAGAGAGGGAAAATATTAATCCTTCAAATCCTTAATAGAATTTGAGTTGAGAAGGGATGAACAAGATGAGAGAGTCCTAAAGGTATCTTATTTCGAGTCAAATCCTAAGACATTGGCCAAGAAGTCACACCATTTGGGAGTCCTCGTATTCCGACTAGAAGTGCGGAGGAAAATATTGCCAGCCCCTGGAAGTGATCCTTTTATAGACACCTTAGTCTTTCGTAAAATACTCTAATAACTCCCTCGGTTCTATGGAATTTGTAAAATTTAATAATTACTAAAGATGAAATGAGGAACTTATGCTCTGATACCAATTGTAACGACACTGCCTCCCAGTAACCCCCACTTAAGGGAGACCAAAAGGTCAAAGCTGTTATCCCAATAAATCGGATCAAAGGTTCGATAATTAATCAATAATAATTAAGAAATTCTACCAACTAAACTAAAATTGGGTATAAAATAAAACTTTGCATACCTTTTAAAAACTTTGGAAATCTATCTATCCACAACTTGAATCTACTCTATCTAATCCTCCTTGCACTTTACTTCTTATTTTGACAATGTGTCACTTTACTGTTTGTTCATTTCAGGGTTGTACCTAAAACGCCGACAAAGAAAATGTGATCAGCATACGGGAATATGCTGGTATGTGGGGACAACCAAAAGTTCACAAATAAGGCTAACAATTTAATTGTCCCAATCAGGGTAATTTAGCAAACCAATTTACATTTTCAATGTGTCATTCTCCACCACTTTTGCCCTAACCCTGGATACCCCTCTAGGGTTTCTCTTATGCCATTGACTTAAGGCCACCTTCTCAATCCCGAGCTTGGTGCCTGGGGGTCACCTCTCATGGTTCCCCATAGTCATGAAACATAGACCACCTTCTCATTCCCGAGCTTGGTGTCTAGGGTCACCTCTCATGGTGCCCATTGGTCTACCCTCTTGGGCCTGACTTTCATGGCATCTTCCATCAGGGTGGCATGTAGGTGCGAGAATACACATGTATTTATAATTGTGATAACCATAGTGACTTTATAATTGCAGTATGAACATCCAAATTGTTTAGTTTCATTCAATGCGATTAACCATCTGGGAAACCTTCAGGAAAACTAATGCGATTAATCATATTTAACCACATACCTGCCAAGAAGACTTGAATGCAGAAATAACTCAATCAATCCAGAAATCAAGCAAGCACACACAAAATGATCCTAAAAAGGCATCCAATTTTTCTATCATTAATCATGTCATCATGATCTATTAATCCTAGTTGTTTCCTACGGTTATTAGTTCTTTTTAAGGTTTCAACAATAATTAGGGTTTCATTTCCTTTTTAGCACTTTTATTTTACTTTTATCAAAATATCCATCAAACCCTAATTATCTTGTCTTATTTTCCATTAAGATCCTTAAGATCAGGTTTGGACCACAAAAACCCTAACTTTCATATTACTATATCTTTTCTTCCCTTTTTCCTCACTTTAGGGTTTCTAAGGGTACTAGTTACATTATTAGGTTTAAAACCCTAAACTTTACAATTCCATCATCAAAATAGGTTAAAATCTAACTTTATCATTAAAAAAGTTAACCATGCTTGAAATAACCTAATTACAGTATTAATTCTATCCTTGATTAACAATTAGGGTTTCTAACCACAAATTAATACCTTTTCCATCCAAATTAGATACTTTTGCAAAAAGAGACAGATTTAGGCCTTCAATCTATTTTTTATGTATTCTTCATATTTTTCTGATCACTTTTCATGATTCACTTTCCTCATCCGAGTTTTCTATCAAAAGATATGATTTTAACAAGAAAATTCCTTTTTATAGTTTATTTGCTAATTCTAAAAAAAACTTCCGATCCATGGTCCGCTGGTCCACTTAGGATCCAACGGTCCAGGATGCGCGTGCCTTTGCAAACAAAATAATATGAAGGACAGAACTGCCCTCACCTTGCCTGAAGACGCGGAGGGGCAACTTGGTAAAAGACCGTGAGGTCTTCTTCTTCCTCACGCCGAGGTACAACAAGCCCACGATGGTCAACCTTAGGGTTGACTTGGAGCTTTCGGCCACCAGTGAGCATGCCAAACTTCCAGGAAGCTCTGCCTCCCTCAGTCAAACTTGACCGCTGGCTCAATTGAAGTCGTGATCACATCGTGAGTCTCCCCTTCTCACCGGACTCCGGTGAGGTTCATGGTGGTGATGAGGGTGGAGGTTAGGACTAAAAGACCAATTGGACGCATGGAAACATTCCTCGCAACAATCCACAACGATAGGGATAGAAAACAGAGGTGTTGGTTCCCTCTTCATCCCTCCCTATATAGGGTCGGGCAAGTCCCTGCCAGATTGGGAACTTTCCCAATCAACAACCAATCCTCGTCAAACCTGGGATGTTTCCCTTCGGTTTCCTTCCTTGAGTCCAACGGAATCATCATCCAACTTGCACATTCAGTGGATCACGAGGAATCCAAGAGGGAAAATCCCTCTGTCAATAGCAGAGTCCCAGTGGGACTTAGACGATGAGCATCCCACGTTGGCTCAAGATCCAAGGCCTTCGTTGCACACGATCAAACAAAAGAAAATATCTTTTTCAATTGCCAATTAATGCCTTATTTTAGAGAAATCTTGAGAAATTGATATCTCCCAAACCATAACTCCTTTTTGCCTCAAATTTTAAGGGAACGTTTGTCTTTACATTATCTAGTTATGTAGAAAATTTGGGAAAAAAATTACAATGGATCTTCCCTCCTAAGTTAGCCTTTAATTAATCCAAAATTAATTGGTATTTCTTTTCCCTTTGCTATTATTTTATTTTTTGGGTCCCTTTGACCTCAAGAAAACCTAAAGGCATGAACTCCAATATTGGAGAATATTTACTTGCCTTTATTCTTTTATCTATTTCTATTTCACTTATTCTCCTTTTATTTAATCAAATCAATTTCCTTTTCTTTTTAATTGGGCTCAATGGCCAACATGGCCCATTATCAATCAATCAAGGCCATTTCACATGAATTCCATCACAAATCAAATAAATAGATTTCTTTCATTTTTTAAAAGAGAATAATATCTTTTACTACATTCATAAGAAATTGAGGTTATAACAAGACCTATTTATTTTAAGAAGAAACCTTTCAGATTTCTCAATTTCTGGTTGGAATGGGAAGGTTGTCGTGACATTATTAAAGATGCTTGGGCTACTGATATTAAAGGAAACCCTCTCTTTCAGTTCTGTCTTAAACTCAAGATTGTTAAGGATAATTTGAAGACTTGGTCCAAACACTATGTCAATCTCAAGAACCTTATTGCAAGAGAAAGAATGGAGCTTGATGACATCTCAGCTGTGGTTCATAGATGCCCACTAGATCCTGATCTCATCCATGCTGAAAAACAAACCCTTGAGAGATTGGACATGCTTCTTAAGGCAGAGGAGGTTTATTTCTGGCAACACAGTAGGATGGAGTGGCTTTTCAATGGAGATAGGAACACTAAATTCTATCATACCATTGTTAAGAGAAGGGTTGCTATTAACTCTATAACTGAGCTTTTTGACTCATGTGGAGATCTTTTACATGATAATGATGCCATTGCGGATGACATTGTACAGTTTTTTTAGCATCTATATAATCAACCTCATGTTGCATCCAGCTCTTGTATTCCAGATTGGACCCCTCTAGTCTCTGTGAATGATAATGGCATGTTGTGTTCTACACCGAGTTTGAATGAGTTTCATGATGCTATGTGGAGCATAGGGCCTCACAAAAGCCCAGGCCCGGATGGCTTCAATGGTTATTTCTATAGGGAAAATTGGAACTTCATTTGTGATGATCTTCTTAAGGCTATCCAGTGGATTTTCGAAGGTGGAAGCATGGTTAGATAGGTCAATCATGTTTTCCTTGCTCTTATTCCTAAGAAGGATATTGTTTCGTCTCCAGCTAATTTTAGGCCTATTTCTTACTGCTCGATGCTCTATTAAATTATTGCCAAAGTCATCTCAAGGAGGTTAGCCACTCTTTTGCCAAATATTATCTCTCCTTTCCAAGGTGCTTTTGTTAAAGGTAGGAGTATTGAGGATTGTTCTCTTCTTGCGGCTGAGTTTACTCTTAAATTCAACTAGAAATCCAGTCCCCCTGCCGCTTGCATCAAGTTGGATATCACCAAGGCCTTTGATTCCGTTTGTTGGTCCTACTTGTGGGATTGACTTACTGGCCTTGGGTTCAATGAGAATTTTATCTCCATCCTAAAGAAATGTGTGGAGACTCCATCCTTTTCTCTCTTACTAAATGGCTCTTCAGTTGGCTTCTTCAAAAGTTCCAATGGTCTTAGGCAAGGTGATCCCTTATCACCCTTGTTATTTGTCCTTGCTATGGAAGGTTTCAATAGATGCCTTGAGGTAGTGTATGATAGTAAACTCATTAGGAGCTACCCTATCAACAGGACCAAGGCTCTTAGCCACCTTGTTTTTGCGGATGATGTTCTTATTTTCTCTGAGGGGGGCTTGCGTAGTCTTACAAATCTCAAACAAATTTTGCTTGAGTTTGGTTGTGTTTCTGGTATGAAGTAAAATCCTAATAAAACCCATATATTTTTGTCTTCTTCTTGCCGCAACAAGGATGCCTTCATCAATTGCTTGAGCATTCAGCAAGGGACATGGCCCACGAAGTATCTTGGGTTTCCTATGGCTGGTGGAAATATCAGGAAGTGCCACTTTCATGAATGCTTGGATAAGCTAAGAGACATGATACAGAGATGGTCGGGGTCTAAAATCTCTATGGATGGTCGTCTTGTTCTTATTAAGCACTGTGTCATGGGTTTGATTAACTATTGGTTACGTATGAGTGACATTCCTCCAACTGTTCTACATAGGATGGAGTTGTTGCTTTCTGATTTCTTATGGGGCAGTTCGATGCATCCCTCTTGTTGGTCACGGCTGACCTATCCGCTTTGTGAATGTGGTCTTGGTCTAAAGAGACTTGATGAACTTGCGGATTACCATACTTTACGTTGTATTAAGAGGTTGACTCAAGTTCAATGCATATGGAGCTCATGGCTTTCTTGTAGGTATATGATTTCTTGATTACTTTTTCCAAGAGTTGTTCTACTTGCCATAGGCGTATGGTAGCTATGTGACCTTCCTTCTCAATGTGGGCTAGCAGGGATCTTTGGAGAAACGCCGGCAAAAACGTCCATATGATAAGGCTTATGAAAGTCTTTGGTTCTCTAAGCACTATCCTAGGTGGAGTCCCACTACCTTTAGAGCTCTCACTATTGTCCTTCCTACATTAGAAAAGATTAGCTCCTGGTTGGGGGCTCTTGTCCCGGCATGCTTACTGTGTGGCCAACACAATGACTCGATAGCCCATTTGTTTGAGGGCTGCAAATACTGAAAATATATTTGGGGTCAAGCTCAACTTAAACTCAACATCAGGTCCTCTTATTCTGTATATGGCTGCCTTACTAACCTTGGTAAGAGGTCGAAACAATCCATAATCATTGAACTTTGGGTCATTATTGGTGTTGTCCACTTCATTTGGGAGGAACGTAATAAATGACTGCATAATGGTGGCGCTTCAGACTTTGTTGTCATCTTCAACCATCTAGCTCAAGAAATCAAGATAATGTATTTTACTTTTAAATCATGTCTTGATATTTCTCCTATTATTACTAGGAATTGGGATCTATGGTAACCAATTCTTAGGAGCGTGTAGTCATATGTGTGGGTGTGGCTTGCAACTTTGTCCCCTTCCCGGGAGTTTTTGAAATTTACTTACCCAATTTTAAAAAAATATATTTATATATGAACAACAGCGATTGTTCGTCAAATTTTTCATATTTTAGGACCAACGTCGCTGCACATGGTTTGCTAGCTTGGTTTGCGATGAAGGGAAAGGCTGGTCTGAATTCCTATGTAGTTCGAAGTGTCGAAGCGGCATGGTTGCCCTACTCCGGACCAGATCGACTGAGTTGGGTGATTGAGTAATGTACGACTCTAGACACCTCTCCTTAAATTTGACCATGCTGCTTCTAACTTGGTCAGATAGGTTGTCCGTTGTACGAAAACTTTTCTCAAACCCAATCGACTTCACTTCAAGTCAGATGAACTCAATTGGTGATAATTCAACAAGTGCATCAGTTGATATCAGGTCAACTAACTTGATTTATATCAATTCGTCTCACCACTGTTCCTCAATAGCAATTCAACATGCAATTCGGACCCGGTGCTGAAGTGTCCTTCCCTTTGGACGTCCACGACACCATCTAGTTTGCATGACCGGAAGATTTTGAATTCATGAGTTAGATTGCACAAGGGTGTTTGGGACATCTCTCACGTGTTTTGTTTTGTTTACATAACCTAGCAGGTTGAATCCAAGTGCATCCTTTTTTTATCATACTGCAGCGTTCACGTGAATCCTAATCTACCTGCATTCAAATCATGGTATACACTTTATTTTTAGTATTAATCATGTGGTTCAGATTCATTCAAATCCTAGTACACACTTTATGTCAATTATGGCGTGCACGCCATTTGAATCACATGGTTCAACTTTAATTGTCCAAACATATTGAATCCTATTTCAACCTTATTTGAATATTGGGCTGCAACATAATTCAATTCTAGTGTGCACTTAGCCAATCCCGGTGCACAATGTGTTTATAAATCACCCTCCTCAACAACACAACAAACTCCTTCTGAATCCTAGCGCACACTTTATTTGAATCCCCATCCTTGTACTACTTGAATCCTCATTCAGCAATCTATTTTTTTTAATTCATTCAAATTTATTTGAATCCTCATGAACATTGTTTGCATCCTAGTTCGCTCAACCCTAGTGCACACCACTTCCAATCCTCGTGCACACTCATTCTAGATCCTTATGTACACTTTGTTCAAATCCCCATGCATACTATGTCAACCCTCGTCTACCACATTTCAATGAATCACTATTCACTCACACTTAGTATACACCATTTTTGTTCTCATATATACCAAGTTTGTGTACTCATACACGATGTTTAAATTCTAGTGTACTACTATATCAATCCTCATGCACACCATGTTCGATTTCTCATACAAGTAGTTCAACCCTCCGCTACCATATTTAGCAACAATCACACTTCTATCATAGATTGTTCATACTATATTTTAAATTTTGATAGACACCATATTTGAATCCTTGTGCATACCTAAATGAATCCTCATGAACACATAATTGAATGTTAGTGCAACTTGCATTTTCTAATACCAATGGACTATAATAAAAAGATTCAAATTTCCATAATCAATATGGAGATTCAAACCTCGGTCACCTAGTTTGAACTAAGACCCCTACCGTTGTGATACTGATACAACCTTATTGTATTTAGTGAGAAAAATGTAAGTGATATTTATATGCTTCAACAGTTTGGGTGCACTATAGTTGGTTCAGTTCTCTCTAAATGTATAGATTCTTGACAAATGTGTTTGCGTGAATGTGTTACACATAAATAAAATTGCCACCGTGATGGAAACAAATTTCCTAAATCCCATTCAAAATGTGTTCCCAACTACCCTTCAATATTAGATCTATTTTTTCTCAAAATGGCATCAAAAAAATCTAAGGAAAACCAACCGAGTTAATTAACAATTAGATGATTAGAAGAAAGTTTGACTTCTACCTTGGCTTACTAGTATCTCAAGTCAACAAACTTCTCACACATCATCACACACTGAAATTGTCCAACTCGCACAATGTATTTTACATGAACCTACAACCCAAAGAAAATCTTGTGGAATTTAAGCAATTTTTTCTAAACCAACCTAATTCAAGGATTACTTAATCTATTTGGTTTTGTTTTGAACCCATTCCAATCCAATAAATATGGCTACTAGAATTTGCTAAAATTTTTGACAGAACAACCAATCATATCTAAAATAAATATTACACTAACAAAACTACTTCATATTGAGTCATTGTCATGAAATTCCTCTAGTTAATCAATCACAATGTCAATGATGGAAAAATATTTTTCATGTCAAATTTAATAAAATTCGGAATTTTCTTGCAAAACTTGTCTAAACCATTATCATTAAAGCATAGTTTTCCCATTTGACATCCCATTTTGGATCGTGTTTAACAGTGTCGACTAAAAATATCCTATGATATACTAATTTTTCTATTACACATGTATATCTATCCATAAAATTTCCATATTGTTTTCTTCTTTTTTATTAAAAAATTTCTATTCTTATCCCTCTGAGGTTATTCATATTATCACAAGAGTTAACCAATCCTACTCTTATCACACTTTGGTTTGGCTTCTAGTTTGGCCCAACCATTTTGATTTAAAATTAGAGATAAATAATTTTTCAAGCTCATTCACCATGAGGAGTCTAGTTGATAAAACTATTCTAGTATTATATAATTAATTGTTATGGTTTCTTATGGCCTTCAGTTTGATATTATGGTTTCACATTTAGGTTGAAGTGGATTACTTATTGCAAATATGGTGGGTTTTACAAGTGAAAATGAGTTATACTAAGGATCATATTACACGTAAGACTATCATTTTTGTTCAACATGTTTTCCTTCAATATATGAATTGAGACTTGTTCAGTTATAAAAGTGGTGCAATGAAGTTTACTTTCAACTGTTTATTTTAAAATAGAAGGAGTTTAATGATACAGAAAATCTTGTGTTTGTTATTTGATTAAATGAAACGTCACAAAATTGATCTACTTTCATGTTGGGTATATCATTGCTATATTGCTCGTACAATGCATAGTGATGCTTCTTCCATTAAAATATTGGGTCCCCTGTTAAGTGACTATAGTGAGTCAGGTCGATTTATTACCCCCATGTGGGTTTGTTCCTGGTTGAATATTAGTAATTTTTTTATGTATAAGTTACAATGAATAAGAAATGAATTGGACTTGTGGATAATCTACTTGATGATCCAAGATATTAAATAAACTTTTAAATTTATGCCTATTACGTGAACTATTAAAATGATATACCCATGTGTTCACTATGTTTATTTTGTCCCTATATATCATGATTTGGTCATTACACACTTAATTATTTATTATTTAATTATAATTTAACATTCTGGTATCATCATGGTGATTGGATAGGAAATTTGATCTGATTCAATCTTAGAATGGTAAGAATGAACTAGAGAATGAAACATGTAAATGGATGTTAGATTTTCTTGATGGAATGCATACTAGACACAAACAATTGAGGGTAGTTTTGTGGACATAATTCATTACAACCATGCTAAATTTTAAGAACAACCAAATAATGAGTCCCAATATTTTTAGATATCTTAATATGGACAAAACCTCTATATAATAGTTAAAATAATATAAATTGTCTTCCTTAGTGTAGTTATATCACATTTAGAGTCACGGAAGATGGAGAAATTAGTCCCCCACATTGCTACTTGAATTCCTAAAATATGAGCCATTCCAAGATGACTCAATCTTTCCTGGATCTTGTTATGAATCAAAGAAGATAATCAAAGGCCTTGGTTTATCATTTGAAAATATTGATGCACGCTTGAATGATATGTGACTTTGAAGGAAGATCATGTACATGGAAATTTCATAGTTTTAAAGATGTCAAGATAAAATATAAAAACATAGTTGAGAAGGGAAAGTAAAAGCAGATGGCAAGAAATAATAAATAAAAATATTTCATTACATTAAACTAAAGCCTCAAATTCAAATGATGATTATATCCACAAAATCATATTTTTTGAGTTAGGTACATACATGACAAGGGTGATTATGGTAAATTGTGACATCCTATTGATTCCTTGGAGTAAAAATTTCTTTATGAACTAAAAATATTTTGCATAAATTAGAAATGTAACAAACTTTCTATCTAGTTATAATTTTCAAGTAGCAACAATTCTTGACAGCCATGCATAATTTCGCATGTTATTCTAGTTCCACACAATTTTCTTCTTCTAATGTGCATGAAACAACTCGATTTCATTTCACCTAGGCTTATTTGTGGTCATAATGTTGTTGATGATGTGACAATAACACAACCATAAATCAAGAATAATCAAAACAAACATTGATTCAAACTAAACAACCATCATTTACCACAAACTCCTGACATAAAAATATTGAATGAAATTTCTAAATTTATCATCACCCAATAATATCAATAACTATATTAATATTCCATATGTATAGTTGCATTTAAAAAAGTTTGGTGAACTTAGTCACATATGTTATAAAAGGGTATGCCAACCAATATATTACAACATGTACAACTGATACCACCTGATACCATATATAAAAGGCATTAATGTCAAAATCTCAAGTTGATCCACATAAATTTATACAACTTCCCTGACCACACCTAAGTTTATAGGGATGCCTCTAGAACTAACAAATTTGAATACACACATGACACCTATCTCTAGGTGACGGCACAACAACACTAAAATCCAGATGATACACAAAATCACCAATCTCTAGGTGATTGGAGTTTTCTTAAAAAATGGTCCTTACTATTTCAACCTAGGAATCTTGGTTGGTCACCTATAAGGATGTGTGACACCCGTTGCCACACAAAATGAGATTACTCAAAACCAAACTCCGAAACAATACTAAACAAGTGAATTGCCAAAAAAAACTAAAAATTAAAACCAATTGCACAAGGCACCAACATCAGAAAATTTGTGAAAAAAATATCCGTAACCTCTCATCTTTAACATATATATTATAAAATATCATGCTTACAACATGTTCAATAGACATGCCCATCATGCATGATATCTATTTCTCTTGCATATACATGTACATATTCCAACTATATACAACTAAAGAGCACATAAGCCAAAAACGCATATCGATATCTCAACCACAAAACACATTGAATTATCCCCAAGACATCAGTGTACATGGATGACTCTAGGACTCTAACACCAAAAGACTAACAAGAAACACACTCAACCATGTCATCTACTAGTCTTGCTGTTGATCCTCTTCAGTTGCACGATCTCTATCTCCTCATGTATGAGCACCTAAAAGATGTGAAAACCCACAGGGTGAGACCAAACATCCCAGTGGGAGATATAACTCTCATCCAATGCTATCAAAGCATAGATAAAGTAACTAAAGAACATAATTAAAGCTACATCTACGATAAGCAAGATCAACTATTGATGTAAGAAGGGCAGTTATTATCATCTAAGCAGATCAGGTAGCTATACAGAGTAGTAGAACATTTTATAAACTAATAAGGAATACGTAGAACATGTACATTTTCTACCAACCAAACTGTTACAAAAGAAAGCAAGACCTCATCCAATGTTTTTGTATTTGAACTTAAGAAAGTACCACTACTAAGTCCTTATTAGTACCATACATGGTAAATGGAAGAGTCAAATTCCATGACCTTTCTAACACCTCATGAATAGTATGAGAGTGACACTATAGTGCCATATGAGTCAACTTATACAAGTTACATATAATCAACAGATGGATCAGCTCACGCATGGACGCCCATAAATCACAAGGGAATCAGCTAATGCATGGCCTTCCCAAAAAGAAGCAGTGTCTCACGCATGGACATCCAAATATCACAAAGGAATCAGCTCACGACCATCCCAAAAAGGAGTGGCTTACACATGGCCATCCGTATATCACAAAGGAATCAACTCAAACATGGACATTCTAAAAAGAAGGAGTGGCTCAAGCATGGTCATCCATATCTAACTAGGAAACCAGATCATGCATGGTCGTTCCATATATTACAACTAGATCAGCTCACACATGGCCATCTCTTAGTTATGCCAATTAAGTGTCTTTTAGCATCAATCAAGTTATACTGTAAAAAAGCATAACAAGCACTACAAAGACAAGGGCATGGTACATCTTTCAAAGATCTAAGACTAATAAGGTGTGAACTTGTCACACTATCACCACATGACACATGTACACTGCCATTCACAATACCATCATTATTGTTGCACAACCACTCAAGGCTATCACTAATGCCACATCACTGTGGGATATCAATCCCTTAATCATAACACTATAGGGTATCACATCACAACAGGCATCAAACCACCACAAGGTCATAGGACCCATTCACATCATTCATGTAGTGCAAGTGTCTCAACTTCCTCACAAGGGCATATTTAACCTATTTCATAACATAATCACCCACTACTATAGAAATAACCTTTGGCGTCAGTTATTTAAGGCCTACGGCGTCGGTTTCCAAACAACACCCAAGTGGCCACCGCTAAAAGTCGACACCTTCAGCGCCAGTCCCCCAACCGATGCCATAAACCTTTCCGCCACCAAAAACGTGCCAACAAGGGGACTATAAGCATCGATTCTTAAAGAAAACTGACACGATAACCTTATTAAAACGTCATTTATTAAGTAACAACTGATGCCATATCCCTTCCCGCCACCAAAAAGACGCCAGTAAGGGCATCATCAGCTTCAACTTTATATAGGTAGTTGACGCCACATCCACAGCCACAATGGTCGTGCTACCCAGCACGGCCGTAGTACTTGGCCAGAATCTACTAATAACTGACACCATCGATGTCGATTTGTATACTAATAACTAACGACATATCCCCTTCCACTATGGCCGTACTACCCAGTATGGCCATGGTACCTAGCCTCAATAGGCGTCGGGTTTACGGATAACCGATGCCAGAAGGGGATAAAGACGTCAGTTTTATACTAACAACCAATGCCTATGTGTTTTGTTGTCAGTTTTACACAAATAACTGACGCCTATGTTCTGATTTTTTTTCTTATCAGTTTGCAGGCCTGCTGTATAGCTGGTCAGCAGGATGCAGAACTGAACTGCAGGTTTACAACATCCATTGATATCAGCCAACAACAAGCCATAAACCTGTAAAATTAATAAGATAGACAATATTATATATTTATCATATGATTCACACACATGTATAAGAACATTTAATTCATATTATTTTTCATCACACACATGTAGAAACCAGTAGTTCCATTTCAAATTTCCTCTATTTTCACACACATTTAGCAACCTGCAGTTCCATTCATTTCATCTCTTTAAACATTCAGACACATGTAGAAACATTCATGTATTGATCATCTTCACATTCACACATATGGAAAATCATAAAAAGCCATTCACATTCACACAAAAATAATTATTAGAATAAAGTTTAGAAATATCATTCTTTATTCATCATCATCATTATCTCAATTATATTTAAAAATTCCCACTACTTGTCGGGCTTCTGCCCATTGTTCTCTTACGTCATTTAACTAATCCATTTTATAGGGAGTATGTACATCTAATAACTTTTCACCTATAGTGAAGTCAGTTTTAAACACCTGCAAAGAGAATGATGTATATATATAATAAGATTGATATATTTCATACTATCTAATGAGACTACATATAATACATGATGTATGGTATCGATTTCTATTGTGGCATGTTCGATAATTATGCTCATAAATCGCATCACATAGTATCCACATGCCCAGCCGTTGTCTTATGTAGCACACTATAAATTGAAATATACAAAATATTCAAAAATACAAATAAGCACAGTTCACATAAATAATATATACATTGGAGTCGGGAAATTACTTTCACATTCTGCCAAGTTAGTGGATGGTTCTTTTTCTTGGGGATCTTTCCTCCACCTTTGGCGTACTCTTGTAAAGCCCTACATGTTAATGTAACACATTAAATTGCATAATTAAATAGTAATGCAATAACATATATTAACAGATATAAAAATATGAAATATTTCTCACGGGAATAATGGCCTTTTCATTGTGTGTCCATATATATTCAATTCCTTCCCCACAGGATCTAGATAATAGACAGTGAACGTCTCGGAGACAATAACTATTGCCACTTCACCATTGCTTCTTGGACTTTCCTCTCAATTAATTCATCTACCTATACATGTATAAAAGAAACACTATCTATTGATTATTGAATTCCCTTTCGCAATAACATTCTAAAAAAGAATAGGTTACCTCAACTTGTGAAAGTCCCTCTTTTGGGACAAGTTTACGTTGGGATGGCCCAAAGAACTCTTTGATGCCCACACCAGTGCCCACTACAGGAAAAGTTAACAATAACGACGAAAAAAGTTGGTCGTAAATGTGAATAAGTTTGTCGTTAAAACTATTAACGATGAAAAAAAAAGTTGTCGCGTCTTGTCGTTATTGGTCTTGCCGTTAATAAAGATAACGACAAATAATTTCAGTTCGTCGCTATTACAAATCACGACGACTTATATAGTTTGTCGTTAATAGTTTTAATGACTATATAAAATGTCTGACGTTGATACTAGTTGCGACCACCCAATCTTGTCGCTGATACTAGTAACAATGACTAGCAGGCTTGATCACAAAGGTCAACAGCGACATTCTTTTTCCGTCGTAAATAGCTATAATGACAAAAAAAAATACCAAATTGCTAAATGTGTCTTTCATGTTTGCAACACACTTGGATCCTAACCTAGGAAACACGAACATGTACACGAGCATGGATTTAGCGGCAGACTAAGAGGCACTACAATTTTCAACAATGTAGGACATGACATGACAATGGGAACAATTAACTTATTATTATACAAATATGTATATTTATATATGAATATTTTGGCATACAGTAAGCTTTATGTATAAACACACAAATTGATCTAAATCAATCATCTATGATGGAAATCTCCATGAAATCCAACCAACAATCAACATATAATAATATATCTACAAGTCAAAGTATGAATTAACTCACAACATATATCAAGATCCTTAATTATAAAATTATTGTAGTAAGAATATATGGAATGATAAAATCAAGGTTAGTAAAATTTTGGAGACATTAGTTTTTGTTATTTGTGTAAGTCATACTTGTCAAGGCGCGAAGGTGGCATGGTGTTCCAGCTGAATGCCTTGTGACTAGGCGTGACTAGGCATCGCTTCGGTGACCGTTAAAAATAATAGTTTATGTATATATACATGTGTCATGGTATTCCCCCCACTCATATACACACATTGTATAGTTATATATGTAGTTATCTACATATTTATGGTCGATCTCCTCATATATATATATATATATATATATATATATATTGTATGAAAAAATAACCGATTACATTTCTAATATATTACCATTGACAATAATGTCAAGGACACAAAAAAGAACTATTGTAAAGAATGTAAGAGAGTGATCAAAAAATAAATATATATTTATTGTCATACATAACTACAAGTATTGAGCAATGTAATCACTATCTTTCATACCATAGCTACTTAATACAATCTGAATTGAAGGTGCAAACTAAGAAAAATCAAAGCCTTACTAAGAGTATTAGATCCAGTCACAAAAAGAGTATTAGATCCAGTTAAACCCAAAAAGATTATTAGGTCCAATTAAAAGTGATATTTGGCACATAACATAGGCAACAATGCTAATTTTGAACATTAGGATAGCCACATTAAACATTAAAATACGTCAATATACAACCAAACCCAAAAAACTAAGTTAGCTTGGCATTATAGAAAAAGGTATCTCGACTAGGCACAACATTGGGACGTCTTACCGCTTAGGCGGCCGCCTAGGCGCACACCTTGATAAGTATGGTGTAAGTAATGGTGAACATGTACCATTAGGAGGAAAAATGAGAGGGTGTAAGGAAATATGTTGGTGGTGATGGAGAAGATGAAAAATAAGGTGCCTTGGAGATTGAGAGGGAAGAAAGAGAAGAGGCATACATTTAAGTGTTACTTAAGATGCACATGCAAGAGACGAGGAGGGGAGATGGAGATGTAGAGAAGCAAGAAAAGAGGAGGCATAAGGATGACAACACTAGTGTACGTAATGGTGAACATGTACCATTAGGAGGAACAATGAGAGGGTGTAAGGAAATATGTTGGTGGTGATGGAGAAGATGAAAAATAAGATGCCTTGGAGATTGAGAGGGAAGAAAGGGAAGAGGCATACATTTAAGTGTTACTTAAGATGCGCATGAAAGAGATAAGGAGGGGAGATGGAGATGTAGAGAAGCAAGAAAAGAGGTAGGAGGAAGAATGAGAGGGTGTAAGGAAATATGTTGGTGGTGATGGAGAAGATGAAAAATAAGGTGCCTTGGAGATTGAGAGGGGAGAAAGAGAAGAGGCATACATTTAAGTGTTACTTAAGATACATACACAATTTGAAACTTCTGCCGTAGATTATTATAATGTTAAAATACTAAATTTATATCAATTCTGATAGGAAAAAAGAATGAGTACTCACATATTTATATTTTAATGAGTAAGAAAAGAGTACTTACCTTTTGATTGTACATATTTGGTTTATCTTGATCCAAAGACAATGATACACTCATAGTGAAGAATAAGTGGAAGAAGAAAACCATTTATAGCTAAATCTCATAATAGAGTGTAATATATAATCTGAATACCAATCACCATCACCATAAATGAAACCTACAAAAGAGATTTTAAGTATTAGAAACACAATTCACGGAATGCACATATCTCTGGATGTGCGTCGGACACATAAAGCCGAATGTGCAACGGACACATATCTCCGGATGTGCAAACGGACACATTTTCCGCATGTACAACGGACAAATATCTCCGGATGTGCAACGGACACATTTTCCGCATGTGCAACGGGGCATATTTTCCATATGCTCACTCAAAAACCAAAACAACATATACAATGTGCGTTGAAAAACAAAACGGCATGCGTTTAGAAGTTTAGGGGATAGGGAGGGGTTTCCAAGAAGTGTTTCAGTACAAGACTCCACTCAGTCTTTTTCCATATAAAAGCATCAAAAAACCTAAAAATGCAAAGAAGCGTATGAACATATAGTGAAAGTAACTATGAATCTATATATATTAAAGAAAAAAAAAGAGTTAGTTCATGTTTGAAAACTTACTTATTTGTAATAGAAGGTTGGCCTTTCAATCAAGCATGTGTGGTATATTCATATATAAAAATTGCTCTCAAATTCATACTTTGCATAAGGAAGAATTTCTTTAATGGATGTGACATTCTTTTCTTGCATCAAAGAATTTACTGTGTGTTAACCGAAGAATGAATCGAGAAGAAAATAATACATAGCTCTTTCCATAATGAGTGTGCACATATCATATGAATAGAAATCATCATCACATATATAAAACTATGTACCTACAAAAAAATGATATATTAGGGGCACATATCACTGAATGTGCAACAAAGATATAACTTCAGATGTGCAATGAATACATTTTTCGCATGTGCAACGGATATGAATGGCTTATACTGATACAACGAGTACTCACAGTTGTATAATTTTAATGAGTAAGAAAAGAGTACTTACCTTTTGAACCAAAGACAATGAGACACTTGTAGTGAAGAATAAGTGGAAGAAGAAAACCATTTATAGCTAAATCCCATAACAGAGTGTAACATATAATCTGAATACCAATCACCATCATAACATAGTGGGAATGTACATATCTCCCAAGATATCAATATTGTGCAAATCGAACTCATCAATTTGAATAACCTGAATTTAGAGCAAAACATATGAAGATGAGGACAATAAAAGAGCATACCTACATAAAGAAATATTGATATCAAAATAAAGTGAAAGAACAAACCTTGTGAAATTTCATCCACGAGTATGTTGTAACAAAGAATGTTCATTAGTTTCTTCCAATAATAATTGCAGATTTCATTAGAGCATCCTGACATTCAGCAACATTAATAAACATTGCATGAATGAATTTCAAACTCGGGGATGCAAGAAGAAGGGGACAAGAAGAAGAAGAAGAGGAGGAAGATTAGAATAGATTTCACTAAAGGACTGTATATAATGGGATATAAATGGGAGGGGATGTTGGTATTCCCATCCTATATTTGGGTGCTACATAGGATAGCATTAGCTGCAATCAAATTTTAGTCATTTCTAAAGATAATATTTTCATGTATCACATTTTGATGAGCACTGGAAAATTTTAGATGTTATCGATACTAACAATACAAACAAACTTCAAGAAGCAAATTAAGAAGACTACACATGCAAATAAAAAGGAACAAAAAAAAATATGATTATTCATCTTCATTATCTAATCAAAACGGTATCTGTTTTGTGCAAATAAGAAGAAAGAATATTATATAGATGATATTCAACCTCCTTCGATTCATCCATATATATAATTCAACTTTTTCTTTATCTACAATAGATTAACTTGAATGGGTCTGTAACTTATTGGGGGAGGGTGTTATCTGCTTTATATATAAATCAAAATACACATCATTGTTGCTCTTTTTATATCAATATTTTTATGCCAAAGTATAACGGTGCTACATGTAACTTTGGGTGTGACCACAGATGAAATGTGAATACTGAAAGGTGATCAGTTCTTTGAGAAGCTGTTGCTCGGGGATGACAGTTCATTGTCCACAAAGAAAGAGGTTGTCCTTGTAGATGGTCGTTGCTATGTTAACAAGTCTAGACAGAGTTATTGTGTGTTGATGGGAGCGACATGGATTGAAGGTGTGTGAGAAGGACCGTAAGTCGATTAGTGTGAGCAGGACCGTAAGTGGGTGGGGGTTCACATACCAACAGTTATAAAAGTGAAGCTTGCTCGAAAACAAAAACAACATATACATTGTGCGTTGAAAAACAAAACTCATGCGTTTAGAAGTTTAGGGGATAAGGAGGGGTTTCCAAGAAGTGTTTCAGTATAAGACTCCACTCATTCTTTTAATGGATGTGACATTCTTTTCTTGCATCAAAGAATTTATTGTGTTAACCGAAGAATGAATCGAGAATAAAATAATATATAGCTCTTTCCATAATGAGTGTGCACATATCATATGAATAGAAATCATCATCACATATATAAAACTATGTACCTGCAAAAAAATGATATATTAGGAGCACATATCACTGAATGTGCAACAAACATATAACAAACAAAAAATGTGCTAAATCCCATAATATACAACTAAGTGGTTCAACATAGATTATTTGCATGTATAAGTACTCAATATAAATTGTAAGATATAATTTGAATGTTTACTATGAATTGTCAAATCTATTTTATATATCTATTATGAATAGATGAAAAATACTTACATTCACACATTTAATATGCATACATGAAGGGCACTTACTTTGTTTGATTTTTCTTGCACCAAAGAAATGAGGTGACCAAAGAAGTGAAGAACGTATAGAAGAAGACAACCATATATAGTCCAGTCCCACAAGTACATGCCACATATCATGTGAATATCAATATTCATCATTTAACAATAAACGAGAACTTGTAAAAGAAAGTTCAATGAATTAGAAACACTATATATGAAATGCACATAACTCCGGATGTGCGTCGGACACATAAAGTCGAATGTGCAACAGACACATAACTCTGAATATGCAATATATTAGTCATCATCACTTAATGAGAAATGAAACCTACAATAAAAATTCAGATGCATTAGAAACACTATTTACAAAATGCACATAAAAATTCAGATGCATTAGAAGGTATGTCAGAGGCATGTTCTTCGTGTCAAATGCACATAAAAATTCAGAAAAGCCTTAGAGAAGGTTGAGATAAGGGCAATTTTCTTGATGTCGGCATGTTAGAGGTATGTTCTTCGTGAGTCCAAGCATATCCATGTCAGTTGGAAATCAAACATAAAAATCAGATTTACAAGTTCTAGAATATATATTCCAGTGAGAGTATCAGTTGGAAATCAAATGTAGCAATGAAATTAGTGTATTACCTGTAGGAGTAGAAAATAAATTGCATCCAAGCCGCATAATCCAAATCAGTAATAGATCAAGAATAGCAATGTATTCAAATGCTTATTGTAGCATCAAATTCAACGTGAAGCCAACCTACAACAGGAATGGATGTGCGGCCTAGGGGTGACATGGGAAAATAAGAGAAAAAAATAACTAATTAAGGAGGAACATATCAATGCCAAGAGAGGTACATGTAGTAGAGAAAGAAGATGGGTAAAGGAAGAAGTGTGGTGTACAGGTAAAAGAAGACGTTAACAGTAGAGAGTAGGTGAAGACTGAGATCATCTCAAGTGAACAGGAAAAGAGATCAATGATTTACAGACTAATTGAGAAGAATAGCAGTAGAGCTTGAACTCCATGACCCAAACACATCATAAAATCTAACTTATATGAATAAAATCAAACTCCCTTGTGGATTCTCTAGAACAAAATGCACCAGTCATGTATGCACCAGTTACATATATTACCCACCAAAAAGTTCATATTTGCAGCCTTACACGAAATTTCTTAACTACATTTTTCCCAAAGTGGTATTACCAACAAACTTTTCGTACAAGTTTGATGGGTGAGGCTGATTTATTATGTCTACAATGTTGTCTGGATGCTTAAAACATTGACTGCTCAATAAATGGACTGGTTTATGTCAACTGCACAAATATGACCAATATCCATTTGAAAGATAAAACCTCGATGTAAAATAAGTTTCAAAAAAGATGCAGATATGACTTTCAAGCAGTGGTCGAATAGTGATTTTGAAACAAAGTTGTGAAAGTACCAAGAATGGTTGACCCAGACCACAGATTTTTCTAGTTGCTTACCCTGTTATGAAATGACCCATATAAATCTATCATTATGGTTTGATGCAACTGAGTTTGAAATTTAGTATGTCATACATGCTGCAAATATGAGTACAAAATTCAGCAGTAAGGCATGCAAGCTGCAAATAAGCATGAATTTGCATTTTATGCCATTCATATAGTATATCATATCATATGGCATACGACTGACTTTATATGAGGAGATATATATCTGTGCAGTACCACTTGAAACTAATAATTACACGTGATTTTTGAAAAGATCAAAATGTGATCTGATACCGATCATAATGATTTTTATTCATGTTTGAGCTATGCGAGTTTCACATACTCAGTCTATCATGCACAAATGTTCAAACTAGTAATCATTAAATATATACATATGTAGGCGTGTAAGTCTATCATGCACAAATGTTAAAACCAGTAATCATTAAATATATACAGATATAGGCGTGTATATACTTGGTTCATAAAAGGGCAAAAAACCACATTAAATATATATGATTTTAAAAAATAATGTGCAGATATAGTTTCAAATAGTGCAAAGTGAGTTTGATACACTCAAGTCTATCATACACAATATGAAAATAGGTAGTCATTAAATATATATAGGCGTGTACATACTTGATTCACAAAAGGGTAAATACCACATTGAATATAGTAGATTCTAAAGATAATGTGAGTACTACAAAGGGGAACTTTGTTGTTCAAATACCACATCAGAATCAAACACAAAGCAAAAGAGTTTATTATATCATATATCATGTGCCTAAATAAACTCGATTTTGTTTCATTACTTTGGTTTGCTGCTAGATAAGAATCGGACAGTACATACTAGGTACTGTATATTTCAAAAGAAGAATATATACCTCCAGGTGGTAGATAGTTATTTTTGTGCACAACACTTCTCATGGTATCATTGCTATCATCCGAAAAATCCTCAAATGCTGATGACAAATCTGACCTACTGCCCGTCCTAGTTTGTTGGGTCGTCCGGGCTCGCGATGAAATTGAATAGGTAAACATGACGAGAGGTATTCCTGGAAGCAGAAGAAGATGGGAAGGAGATGCGTGTAAAAGAAATTGGCAAATTGAAACAGAAGTGGAGTATAGGAAGTAGATGAGTATTAGAGAGGGAAGAATGGAGAAGTACATCAAGAGTACGAAGGGGCAGAGTACAAGAAACGGAAATAGTGGAGGAAGAGCAAAAGAGAAGGCAGATGGGAGGAATAGGGGCGGGAAGCAATGGATGGAACAAGGATAAGAATAGAATAGGAAGAAATGTGTACCTCGGCGCAAGGAGGTAGCCGACGCTAAGGGAGCAGCAGCTGTAGCTTTGGATTGAGCAGAAGCCGGCGGCAGCTGGTCGAGCACAGGAACTGGCAGCTTGCGCTTGAGTAGTGGGGACCAACGGAGTACCCAGCAGTGGCAGCTGACAGAGTCCCAGCAGCTGCGGCCTTCCATCGGAGGTCTACGTCGGCTTTCCTTTAGGGCCAGAGGTGGGAGGAAATTGGGGTATCGGGGGGGGGGGGGTGAACTGAAGCGGGTGAAAAAGTTGGGGTCTTAAGGGTTTATTTGCTCATAGGGAAAGTAGGGATAACCGGCTGGGTGGAACGGTCTGGGTCAGTTAGAGACATGTAATTGACATCAAACCGCCCAAAAACTGACAAATCGACTGGTTCAACCAATTCATATGATTTTTTTTTTGGTCCTACCAATTCATATGAATTGGTTGGCTTTATGGAGATGGAATCTTATGATGAGTTTTAACGGCGGAAAATTTGTACATTTTACGTCAGACAAATATTTTTGTCGCTAAAACATGTACCGATAGCGGCCATAAAAATTACTTGTCGTTGTTAGTGTAGCAATTACGACAACATAATAAAGTTGTCATAATCTTTGACGTCAATACCTCAGTTTCTTGTAGTGGCCTGCACCCCTAACACATCCAGGATGCTCTAGGTTACCCATAGAAACTATCAATTCATCCCTTGTGCCCTCAGGGATGATCTTGCCTTCCTTCCTCTACTCGTGTAGCTCCCGCTAATCGCCATCAATATAAATTGGTAAGTAAACATAACAATAATAATTATCGATCAATTGCTCTAAGAGTTGAATTTAACCATTTTTTAGTAGCCTCAGTAGTTGCGGGCTTCGTTATATCTCCCTTCTTGCTTTGCCTCCCAACTATCCACATAGCATGGTGAGGCAGAGGTGCGGGACCAATAGTAGAGAACTCCTCAGTAGTAGCAGACTGAGTAGTAGATTGAGCAGTATACTCAACCTATAGTCTTTGGCGAATGCCTGCATAGCCTCTTGGACCCATTGTGTGGTCATGCACATTCAGTGCATGCCTTGCTCTTTGAGAATCGTTGATAGCCTTGTTAGTAAGCACATTGATTTGGTTAGTAACACTAAAGGTTAATCTTGAATAGGTGAATACATAAGAATGTATATTAATTAAATTGGGAGTGGAACTTAATACTTTGAATTCATCCATTTTTCTTTGGATAACAAACTCCTCCCACTCTTTGGGGTCTAGGTAGTTCCATTGCTCAGGGGCTGCCTTCTTCCTAAATTTATTTTTTAAAGAGAATACAAATAAAAATTATTGGTGTAGAGTATGTCAAAAAGTGATCAATGTCTAAAATTGGAAATCAATCAAGAACCTCTTCTCAGCATCGCGTATGTAATCTCGAGTGAGATTTTTCCTATAGTTCCTTAGGACCCTCCCACATCGTTGCATCACAAATTTATGATGCAACTTCTCATCCATATCAAATATACTCTATAAAATGGAATTGCTATTAACTAGTATCCTAAAAATTAGTAATCTACAAAAATAGAGTTGCAAATAATGATAACTCACACATAGTTCCTTCCAGATTAAGTCTTTCTTCCCTTTAGGAACTCTATGCCAAGATTCAAAAATAGGAATACAATGGTTGTGAGTAAGAACCCCAAGATATGAAATAAATGAGTTGTAGTTCACTCCAACTGGATTTCCTGCATTATCGAAATCCACAGCCAGTTTGGGTCCATTGTCCCTTTGTTGTAGTAACTTGTTCATCATTGTGATTCCCCTCACTTTCTCAATTTTTTTTGCTGCTCATCAAGTGCCCCAATTTCTTCAGGGGGTGCATCACCAACCTAAAATTTGACAAAAAAAAACACACTTATTTTATATAACTATAAATGTGAGGCGGGATATATTTTTAAAACTTACATTGTGAGGTGGTGCATTGACGTCCTCACCCTCATAGTAATCATCATCACGGTCATCGTATGAATGCTCAACCATCTGAAAGTTCACATTCAGATTGTAAAGTTCACATTGTAAAGTAATTCACATTATAAAGTTCACATTGTAAAGTTCACATTCACATTGTAAAGTTCACATTCAGAAAAATAAAATATATAAAAAATATAAACATGCATGACTCTAATATTGCGATCTTTTGTCATAATAATGCCCAATTATAATAATAGAGAGGAGTACATACCTCCAATCCTATTTAAATGAAACAAAATATCACCTAGGTCTGAGAAAAAATTAATATCACCTATGCATGAGATTATGCTGGAGTTAATATTATGTCTTCTACAGTCATTTAGTCTAAAAAAACACTCCCTTTAAAAAATCCTACTATTTTGATGAGCACACTCATATACATATCTGATGTACCGTGGTTTAAGGATTGACTTAATACATGTATTTGCTCACTTACATTGCATCACTCACAATTTGGATATTAGATCAAGGGTCAAACACATTCCAGATCTTGTTAGAGTATGTAAATCACAAGGACAAAGTTCCCCATTGATTTTGATTCTCATCGCTGGTTGCACCTCTCTAGGTTGGGATTTTGATTCTCAGCAGGCGGTGATTTGAAATCTGCATCATGTTGTCCTCATCTCATCTATTTCCCAATTTGCTTCATTCCTCTCACACCCTACCACCGTCAACATCACAATAAGAAGAAATAATAGCAACAACAGTGACAAAGGCAGTAAAGATGCTCCCCACCACATCCTGCAGTTGGCCTCTCCCCTAGGTCCTGACCAGCTACCTAAACCACCAATCGCCCAGACACTCCCTCAATGGGAGAGCTCATCAAATCAGCTCACCACCATGCTCCTAGGCGTGGGCAATAGTGAAAGAGTCCATAAACTCTTCCAGCCGCCTGACCTTCCTTCCTTCACCTACTCCTTGAAGAGGGACTCTACAAGTGGTTTTGGTTCCTCTAGTGTAGGGAGAAGAGGAGGAAGAAGAGGAGGAAGAGGGTACCTCAAGTGGCGATGACAACCAACAGGTGTGAGCAGTGAGCACGTGCGAGCAGTGAGCAAGAGAGATCCAAAGAGAATGGCAGTGGAGGAGAATGGCGGTAGGACAGGCGCAACGACGGACGAGAACAACATTGTAGCGGTGGCAGGGTAGGTGCAATGGCGGAGGAGAGAACGACGACAGAGAGAAATCTCTAGAGACCTAACAGGCAGAGAGTAATTGATCGACAATGAAATAGAGAAGGGGGAAGAGTCTGGCTCATGTGGGATAAGTTAATAATAGGCATCGGTTCTTGAAAAAAATGACGCTTAAAACAATAGGCGTCAGTTACCCCCAAAAAACTGACACCTATGTTCAATGATAGTCGTCGGTTCCATCTGGAAAAACTGACGTCTATCTATATATGCCGACAAAAAAAATGTTCTCGATTAATGACCATTATCATCAGTTTCCGTAGAAGAATTGACGCCAAAGTGGGGTGAAAATTTTCACGGGGACAACGCACGAAAACACATTGGCGTCGGTTATTGCAAGTAAACTGACGACAGAAATGTGCCCAATTTTTGTCTCACGAAAAACCTTAAATCGACGATTTGTTAGTTAATAATCGACATCGTATGTTAAATTTTAGAGGTAATTTCTTTCCATTAAAAATTTTGGATTTTGCATTCGATTTTAGGTGTCGGTTTCTTATTAAGGAACCGATGCTAAATTAAAAGCAATACCCGTGTCTTATCACTCTTCACAGATAGATGTCAGTTTTTGTATTCAACCGACGTTGTTGGGTTTAGGAGTCGGTTTCTTGAATACAACCGACACCTGTAAATGTGACGTTATAAGCCATTTATGTAGTAGTGACCATAGCCTACACTAACAATGATTATCAAGCTCATAATACCTGCATGGTTAGAAATTGACAACTGAGAAAGAGGAAACATTCTAAATCCATGTGTCTCATCATTATCTCCACATGCCTCAATTATTCATAACCAACACCATAGCACACCAAGCAATGGCATGCATTCAACCTGTAAGGTTAGGGGATAAAAGACAAGAGAGATAATATCATAAGATACTAGTCATTCCAAGAAAGAGAAGAAAACATGTCACATTTCTCATCATTAGGATTAGGGGTTTCCCTCCATAGCCGATTAGGGTTTATAAGACTAGGTTCAGCCATCAACCCTAAACCCATCACCCTTCATCATCTTGGATGGAATGAGGATTAGGAAACATCAATAAATTCGATTAGATATCATTCTAAAAGACACTATATATGGCTTATGTATGATTCATATATGAATATCGTTAAGTGTTCCCATGTGCTTCTCATCCACCTACCATCACCCTATATTGACCACATAATCACACAGGTCGCGACCACCCATCATGGTCCATGTCGTGACCATGACACTAATGTGTCTTGACCACCCCAAGGTGTGATATCTCGACCATAAAATAGAAGACAAGGCCAAAGAAAACCATCATAAGTATGGAGGATAAAACTCAAGCAAAATGGTCACCAAGAACCCTAGTTCGTGCATCATGGATCCATTATAAAAGGATCTCATGCAAGATAGGTAAAACTATGTTTAAAACATCCAAAATAGAACATATACTCCTCATAACATCTAGATACACCAACATCATGCATGTGAGAAACACCAAGGTAAAAAGGATAGAGGAAGATCATTATAGCACCAGAATCACCAAAACCGGGTATATGAAAAAAGGTTTCGGATTTCATCCGAACCAAGCAAGATAATCACTACGAGCAAGTTCTAGAGATTATCATCATCTATTAGCATGTTAGGGGAATGTTTTTGAGAGAACACAATATCTTTCATGTATGAAAGAGTGAAAGTAATAGATATTGCAAAGAGTTATATAACCCGCCTTAAGATTATCACCACCAAGAGCTCCAAGCACACAATCCAAGGGTTGATGAAGCTTCATCAAAAGATCCACACTCATCCACAAGAGCACCTCAAGAAGGAGAAGGCACCAAGGTCAAAGCTAGCCCAAGGAAAGAAGCAAAGAAGCTCTTTGCCAAACCAAAAGAGAAAGGGAGAAAGAGAGGAGAAATCCTCTTCACACTTGGGTCTACCTTGTCAAAACATGGTCTATGACCTTTGTGACGAGGAGTCTCTCTCCTAAAATGACCACCATTGAAGAACCATGGTCTAGGGCTGAGGAAAGAGAAGGAGATGGAGGTAGGAGATCAAAAGAAACATCAACTTAGAAGACCAACACATACCAAGCATGGAAGATGAGCTCAAATCACCACCACCACATGCAATAGGAGATTGATCCCCCAAGCTCCAAGGACGAACCTCCTTGATACACCAAGCTCCAAGAACATGCAAAGAAGGATGAAGAAGATACATGGTTGAAAAGGGTTGCAAGAAAGAAGAAATAAGGGGTTATATAGATGGAAGATGAGAGAGAAGGCAAGAGATGATGTGTCAACACTATAAGGTACCAAAGGGACACTTTTCCATGCACGAAACACACTTGCAACCACATGCAACCACCTAAGCATGACATGAAAGGCATGGTGATACAGTATAGGTAGTGTCTCGACCACCATGTCAACCCACATGGTCATAGTCACAACCCATCCATGGGGTACCATCTATAGTCATGATATCGTCAACCAACATCACCTCTTGGTCATGACAAAGCACCTCCACAACCCTATGTCGAAACAACCTATGCTAGGGAAACCATCTTGACCCAAGACCACCCTAGACTACCTACGTCATGACCCCAAACACCTAGAGGAGGTGTCTTGACCTCAACACCCAACAAAACCAACCTTGGTCGCGACCCAAGTTCGAGACAACACAACCAACTCACATGGTCAAGGTACTTAACACTCACATCAACCCTAATCACCACCTGGGCTGATAATCCTCAACCAAGGCTCAAATAAGGCACCCTCCTTTTTCTCTTTCCTCTAGATGATGTCAAGTGTGACGATCGTCTTGCGAAATCAAGATCAACAAATTTAAATTAATGCAGAAGCGTTTCGTTAGCAGCGGAATTATTGAAAATCACAAAATTTTTAAACTTTTTACACAAAGGTCCACCAACTGTAGGACTCTTTCATAAAATAACAAGATAAGTTATTTACAAGCTGATACATTAAGACATCTCCGTATCACCACATCTCGAGAGTCATAATATTGGCCGCCCTGTTAAGTTGTACATGAGCAGTATACAAAAATCTCGAGTATTTACGCTAAAAATCTTAGATCTATATGAAACTATATACTGACTCCTAGGACCTGAGATTACAGAAACGACTACATAGGACATTCTATCTACAAGACTTGACAGACAGTGTCTCCACCTATGGATCACTGTTGTCCCTGATGTTGTTGTTGTTGTTGTTGTTGTTTCTCACCCACTGAAGGGTTCCTTCTTCCTTGGCGTCTACCTAAAAAGTTGAATCCCACAGGGGTGAGACAATTGAATAATTGTCCCAGTGAGAGTTATAACTCTTTTCCAGAAGCATTGTTATTGCAAATAAATGAATAACATTGATCAATAGAATTATAAATACTCAACAACAGGCAATTTATTGAATAAACTAAGTAGAGCAGTATTCTCTAAGCAATCATTTCAATTATAACTTGATTGAGTAACAAATCATTTAATCAATAAGGAATATGAAGAACATGTATATTATTTGTCCAACTAAAACATTATAAACAATGTATCATCAATCATTGTTTCTCATAGTTCAACCTAAGCAAATATGCTACACAGCTGATTACATTTTACAAACATAATTATTCCCTGATTATCTTGCTCATTGTGCAACTGTATTCACATAGACTTAGATATCCTGACCTCAAATCTATCTTTGAGAATACATTTGCACCACACAACTGGTCAAAGAGATCATCAATCCTCGGCAAAGGATACTTATTCTTTATTGTTACTTTATTTAACTGTCTGTAATCAATGCACAACCGCATTGACCCATCTTTCTTTTTAACCAAGAGGACCGGAGCACCCCAAGGAGAAGTACTTGGTCAGATGAAACCCTTCTCAAGCAACTCTTGTAGTTGTTTCTTGAGTTCTGCCATCTCAGCAGGCGCCATCCTATATGGTGTTTTTTCTATAGGTTACGTATCCGGGATTAGATTAATCTCAAAATCAATCTCTCGGGGTGGAGGTACACCTAGAAGTTCTTCAGGAAATACATCTTCAAATTCCCTGACTATCGGAACTTCAGCAGGATTAGGTCTCTCCATGGTAGTATCTACCACATTGGCCAAGAATGCATAACATCCTTGCCTCATCAGCTTCTCAGCTACCATAGCTGACACAAGATAGGTGGGTAGAATCTTTCTTTCTCCTTGAAAGATCCATGTGTCACTGTCATTAGTGAACACAACTTGCTTGGACTCACAATCCAAGACAACCTTATACCTTTCTAAGGTATCCATACCAAGGATAACATCGAATCCATGCATCTCAAGTGGTATAAGATCCACTTGAATGCGATGATCAGAAAAGAAGAGAATGCAGGGAGAACATACCTCCCGCAACACAGCAGATCCCATCAAAGGAGTTTCTAGCAACAAACTATGTGCTCTATGACTTGTAGTCAGATCACAGTCAATAATCACTCTTTGAGTGATAAAGGAGTGTGTAGCACCCGAGTCAATTAAAACAGATACGATGCAAGATGTAGACATATCATAATTAAACAACTCCATCTGACCTGCCACAACCCGAGGGTTGATCACTGCATCAGGTGGATTCATCGTGTAAACCCTCATCGTCGTTTGTGGTTGATTTGGTGCTTGATGACTTGGTGCTGATGATCCATCTTGGGGTGCTTGTCCACGTCCTCTAGCATTACCTGGAAACTATCGCCTTTGAGATCTTTGCTGACTCTGCCTTTGAGGTTGAGTTACACTTACTTCTCTGGCTCTGCAATCTTTCATCAGATGTCCCATCCTTCCACATATGTAACAACTTTTGTTCAGTTGTTGTGGTCTGGGTGGTCCTGTAACCGACATAGATGTTGAACTACGAGCTCCTTATAAAGGTAAGCTTCGTCCTCTACCCTTATTTGACGTCCACTGCGTCTGGGTACTGAATCAAGGTGGTGGTGTAGGTACAGAAAACCTAGGTTTCTTGAAATATTTGGATGATGATCCTTGGAACTGGGGATACATCCTCTTGTTCTTGGTCTGTCTCTTCTCTGACACATACCTCTCTACCCTTCTGACATACTCCAAAAAGGTAGCAAACCTTTCCCTATTCTCCAGAGCAGACACAGGGGTAGTCAACTCAGTGTTTAACCCCTTCTCAAAATGCCAAATCCTTTCTTCATCTGTAGCTACCATATGTGGATAGAACCACAACAACTCCATGAACTTAGCCTCATACTCGTTAATGGTCATAGGTCCCTACCTTAACCTTTCGAATTAAGAGATTTTCTCATCTAGAAACGTCTTAGGGAAGTATTTGTTGATGAATTCCCGTCGGAAAACTTCCCATGAAATCTCCACACCTGGCCTTTTCTGTTCTTCCATGGTCCACCAATGACCAGCACTCCCCTTGAGAAGATACACAGCATGTCTAACCTTCTCAGCTTCTGGGATGTTCAGGATTCTAAAAGCCTTCTCTAATTCAGTTAACCACAAGTCAGCATCTGCTGGGTCAGCTGTTCTAGCATTTCTGTGGCTCTAACTCAGCGTAGTCATTCAAACGTCTTGCCGGATCCTTGTCCTTCTGGATGGGTAGGTGCCCTAGGTACAGATATAGGCATCCTATCAGTCATATGGGTCATGGCAGTCATGAACTGCCCAAACATGGCTTGGAAAGCTGGGTTCCCCATTTCATCTGGATTGAACTGGGATGGTTCAGGTAAAGGTTCTTCCCTTTCTCGGTCTCTTGCACCTTCTCTAGGTGCAGCAACACTACTCTCAGCAACATGTTCTTCGTGTGACCCAGACATCTTTAGTTTTCTCTTCTCCTCCTAAATGAGTAGAAGACACTATCAGATATACTAGAAAAGAATAGAACAAACTCTAAAACCTAAGTCCTATGTCTCTATAGACTCAGTGAACCTAGGGCTCTGATACTACTAAACTGTAATGTCCGTCTCACGAAATCAAGATCAACGAATTTAAACTAATGCGGGAGCATTTTGTTGCAGTAGAATTACTGAAAATCACAAAATTTTAAAACTTTTTACACAAAGGTCCACCAACTGTAGGACTCTTTCATAAAAGAACAAGATAAGTTATTTACAAGATGATACATTAACACATCTCTATATCACCACATCTCAAGAGTCATAATACTGACTGCCCTGTTAAGCTGTACATGAGAAGTATATAAAAATCTCGAGGCTTTACGCCAAAAATCTCATATCTATATGAAACTATCTACTGACTCCTAGGACCTGAGAGTACAAAGATGACTACATAGGACATTCTATCTACAAGACTTGACAGACAGTGTCTCCACCTATGGATCAATGTTGTCCCTGATGTTGCTGCTGCTGCTGTTGTTGCTCACCCACTGAAGGGTTCCTTCTTCCTCGGTGTCTACCTAAAAAGTTGAATCCCACGGGGGTGAGACAATTGAATAATTGTCCCAGCGAGAGTTATAACTCCTCACCAGAAGCATTGTTATTGCAAATAAATGAATAACACTAATCAATAGAATTATAAATACTCAACAACAGGAAAATTATTGAATAAACTAAGTAGAGCAGTATTCTCTAAGCAATCATTTCAATTATAACTTGATTGAGTAACAAATCATTTAATCAATAAGGAATATGAAGAACATGTATATTATTTGTCCAACTAGAACATTATAAGCAATGTATCATCAATCATTGTTTCTCGTAGTTCAACCTAAGCAAATATGCTACATGGCTGATTACATTTTACAAACATAATTATGCCCTGACGAGATGAGATATACTGCTCATACTCCAACTGACCATTACGAAATCGCAATCGGTACCATACATAGGTCATCAGAAGAGATGGATTTCTATGACCTCATCTTCCTCAGTCAGTGTGAGGAATAACATGCAGGACATCTTGTGTCTCTGCTATAATAGCTTTCCAGGGTATTCTGACAACTTCTCTATTAGAGTTACAGTGGCATGTTGTACTCTCTTCACCATCGAGGGATTTCTTGTTTATCTCTCATCGATGCGGCACTAACAACATCATTGGGAGATTAGTGATACATCATCTCGGCATATACATATAATGAAGAATTGAGAGATTAAATGTACAACTCACATCAATTCCCACATTAGGACGTAAGGATATTCGCGTCCATAACCACCACATACTCAAAAGTATGCTCTCCAGGAGTTCCCTTAGGAAAACCTATTTCACCATCATCTAATTTCTGACGATGATGGATCTATGGTCAGGGCTCTACGTGATGTCATTATACTTGATTATTTAAGTACATTATGACATTCTTTTAGCATCAGACATGTTTTCAAACATAAACCATTAAAACAATTGCAGTAAAGAAAGAGTACTTATTTGTATCAACTTCATTTCACATCTTGTTAACATTGGGATATTAATCCCTAACCATCTCATCATTATGATTCAGTGATTATGGGTGTTCAAACCCTTAGTTTAGCAAAACACTTGTTACTAAGCAACATATTGCTATCAAGTAGTTATTTAACAAAATGAACATGATTGTAGCAATGCAGATATTTCTCATGGCTCATACAGCCTATCAATCTCATATGTTACCTCTCACTAGGCAACATAGCAAATCATTACTTCGAAAGCTTTATAAAGTGCTTTCAATGAATATGACATCATAACCCTTACCTGGCTATGCTCACTTCTTTATAAAGACCTGCTTGACTAAGACAATTGATAACATACACATTATATATGTATCAACACAATACAATTATTTTCAAATCAAGTATAGAACACCACGGCTGTGCTATCTTGCACGTTCGTGCTACATAAGATTACCATGACCGTTTTACATCACCACGACTGGTTTCTAGGTTTAGGGTTTCCTATTCAATTCAATTAGGATTATTCAACCCCTTTAGCTTACAAGGCATAGTGTTTCCTCATTTCTTAATTCAATCATAGAGTTTCATGCTTAAAAGCATAGCCCAAAATTAGGGTTTACTGTTCACATCATCTCATTACCCTAGATTAGGGTTTACTATTCACATTACATCACATTACCGTAGATTAGGGTTTACTTTTCACATTATAATGAATTAAGATCATACCATCATCATGCATGAGGATTACTTCCATTAATGCCCTTAATAGGGTTATAATTCATTAGCTTCCATAACTAGGGTTTCATGATTTCAATATCATGGATCATACCCTAATTAGGTATCCATCCATATAGGGAGTTCATTATTTTATTAACATTCATATAAGAAGTCTTCTCTCTCCTCTTTCTATAAGATGATGTTTGCATCACCCTTGATTAGGCTAAGTCAATTTAACACTGACATCATAGGTTGTGTCATTGCTATTGTGGTCATTAAGGTTCACTTGATCAAAGGGTATTGATCACTCTATCCCATCAAGGTACCTTTGTAATGATCACCACTGATCATAACATGCATTAATCAACTAATTACCTACTCCCTTAATCACTTTAGGTATCTATGAGGTTTAGGTTAATCAACCACTAAACCATCTTGACCACTAAGGCATCCAACGATCTTGAGCTTTTTAGACTTCAAACGGTCTTGCACACTAAAACCCCAAACGGTCTTGGACAGACCTTGAAACCATTTTGTGTTGAGACCGTTTGGTCTTGTTTGACTTTTGAAACCATTTGGTAAAGTGCACACTCAAGACCATTTTCCCAAGATGGGGTGAAGACCGTTTGGTCAAGTTTGACTTTGAAACCGCATGGACACAACCAACCTTGAAACCGCATGAGACCATACAGTTTGGGATCGTTTGATCCCAAATGGTCTTGAGACCATTTGGACTCAAATGGTCTTGAGACCATTTGGACCGAAATGGTCTTGAGACCGTTTGGTCCAAACCACCTCAACACCGCATGGACCAAAAAGTGTCTCAACCACTTTAATTGAATTAGGATTTCCAATGTTGAACCCCTCAATCGATCATGCACTTGTTAGCCACTCATCAATTGAATTAATTAGGTCAAACTTCAACTGAATTGACACTCTATTGACCCTCAATTTCTCATCAATTAGGGCTTGGATCAATTGGATTAGGGATTGGAATCGATTACTCTTCAACATACATCAAAGTGAGTCTAATTGATTTGAAACCATTGAACCATCATTCAATTTGGTCATGACCTGACCCCAAACGGTCTTGGGATCGTTTGGATGAACTCCAAATGGTCTTGAGACCGTTTGCTCAAGTCAATATCAAAATCCAACTCAACCAATTTTGGCTTATTGGATTGATCACTTGGTCAACAATCAATTGCACTTCAACTTGTTACCTTTAGATTTTCAACCACTTAACCATAGTTAACCCTAGACCTCCAAACGGTCTTGGGTTACCCCCAAACGGTATTGGGATCATTTGGATATCCTCCAAACGTTCTTGAGACCTTTTTCCCATTATTTTATCAAAAACCAAGTCATTCATTTAGGGTTTGGATATTGGAATTGGTCACCAAAATCAGCAATAGATTACTCATCAATTTGATATCATTGAATCTTCAATTGGTCAATCCTACTTAACCCTAGACCTCCAAACGGTATTGGGTGATCACCAAACGGTCTTGAGATCATTTGGGTGATCCTCAAACGGTTTTGAAACCATTTGGGTCACTCAACCCAAACTTCAACATAATACTATTATTGAAATCAGCAATTGACCCGATTAGGGTTTAGACGATTGATGGACCTTCAATTGGTGATTCTCTTGGATTTAATTGAGGATTTTTGGTAGGTAATTAGTCTACATTATTCACAATAGACCTCCAAATGGTCAATGCCTGGTAAACGCATCCAAATGGTCTTGGACTGTTTGCTTCTATGCAGTTTGGTTGAAACCGTTTGCATTCAAACAGTTTGAAACCGTTTGAGCAAAGGTTGGAGATCGTTTGCTAAAGTAAAATTTTGGATAAACATAGGAATTAGTGCCATCTTCTTATACCTCTGTTCAACCAAGAACAGGGGCTTTTCTTCACGTAAATAATATCAAGAACACACAAAGGTGTCTAAAGAAGAAGTATAGACAATGATTTTAGGAAAGAAGGTTACATTAACAAAACTTAAGGGTTAGAGTTATAAAACCCGCCTCTAGGACTGATCCAAAGATCCAAGCTTCGTATATTTAATGGTGGATGAAGCTCCAGTAGGTGTCCAAGGTCCTTTCTTCAAGTTTTGGATGGAGAAGATAGCTAGAAAGAAGAATTGTGTGAAGAAAACCAATAAACCAACCTTATTTTATGGTTTCCACCATGAATTCGAGATAGATGATGATCCATACTTACCAAGCCAGCTTGGTCGTCCTCCTTCTGCTCCAGATCTATCCTTTGGTCGGCCAAGGAAAGAAGATAAGGAAAAGAACTAAGGGAAACGATCCCTTGCTTTGTTGGAAAGATTGCTTATATATTTATGGGTATTTTCAAGGAAAATGGAAAGAAGAAGATTATCTCCTTTTATTTCCCAACTAAAAACACCAAAACATCCTCCATCATTTGGCCACGTTTCCACCTTCTATCCTCATGCAAAACTTCTCAATTATCCAAGGTTTAAAGGAAAAGAACTAAACATCTTAATAAGTTGTATATTAAAGAGCCATTTGTTTAAATCTTGATTATTATAATATCAAGATTATCTTTCCTTCTTGATCATTCAAATGAGGAGCCCCTCTCATTTTCTTTTCTCTACTTGATGGCAAGAAACATGAGAGATCCTCTAGAGGGTATATTTTACATGTTGGACCCTAGGTTTTTGGGTAAATTGCACTTTACACCAAAACTAGGTTTTAAGCACAAGGATTGCTCTACAAGCTATATCTTGGTGCTCAAGCTTGTGGAATACATACCACCACATCACATTCATTCTTATGATGTCTCATCATCATAGGAACATCTTAACATGTGCAATTTGCAAGTTAATCCCTCTACTTGGGTAATTTGCACATTAGTCCATTATAAACAAAACAATATTTCAATATTATTCAAAAAGGACTGAAATAGAAATATAGGTTCCTCAAAAGCCTTAATTACATTTCACAGGATAAACACAAGCATCTAATCACTTAATTAATCAAAACACCTAGGGTTAGTACATAACCCAGGTCAGGGATGTTACATCAAGAAAGAGAGGGAACACTTTAGAGGTGGCAAATTTCACATCAACCCTCTACATAGGGTAATTTGCAATTTGCACAAAAACTAGCATAGAAAGCTCAAACTTCATCCAAACAAGCTCAAACTTCAAACTTAAGCTCTCCACAAGCCCTAATTACATCTCAAAAGATTAGATCAAGATTCTAAACATATAATTAAGCCAAAGCAAATAGGGTTACCTCAAAATTCATGTCAGGGGTCTTATAAGCCATAAACCCCTAATAGGGATTTTGCCCCCCGAAATCCGAAGTGAAAAGAGATGGGTACTACTTCCGCATCCCTATCTCAAGCCCATACTAAGGAAAACCCAAAATGGATATAAAATAGATGCAAACATATTAGACTGAAACAACTTCATCTGGCATGTATCAGCTCAAGGGTCGACCCCTCCCTCTGGATGACTCAAAGCGTAAAGTCAAACCATCTCCTGACATCATCCCCATCCCTTACTGGCCTGAACTGACAAACCAGCCTATGATGTTGGTCTGTGACCTCTGCTACTACCAAATTGATGTAACTGTGAGCCTTGCCGACCTTTCCTCGACTCTTGGGTCACTCCCTTGTCTTTTATTGGACACTCCCACCTCAGATATCTTGCTTGCCTACACTTATGGAAAGTCCTGGTCTCAAACTATGGCCTAGATGACCCTAAAACACTATAGGTTCCTACAAGTGAAAAATTGTGGCTACTTCCCTTACTTGGTGACCACTATGTCTGCGCACCAAACCTCTTTTATGTTGGTGGTACAGAAAACCTCAGATTCTTAAAGATTTTTTATGACCATACTTGGAACTTTGCAAGCCTCTCTGCAACACCCAAAGACTCCGTATTGGAAACTACTTCCCTAGATTGAGGCACATGCATTGTTCCCGCCATGTATGTCATAGTATCTATGAACTACCCAAAAAGAGACTAAAAGGTAGGATTCTCAAGCATGGTTGGGTCAAACTGGGGGACCTCACGTGCCTAATCTCCTCACACATGCTCTCTCGCACCACCCCCTAGTGTAGAAACACAAACCTCAACAACGTGTTCTTCATGTTCTCCAACCATGTTTTCAACCCTTCTTCTTCTTCTGCACAAGCAGAAGTCGCCATAAGATATACTGGAGGATAATAGAATAGACACAAACCCTAGTCCTAGGTCCCTGTAGAATTAGCGAACCTAAAGCTCTGATACCAACCAAATGTGACACCCATTGCCAAAAAAAAGTGAGATTACTCAAAACAAAACATGAAAACAATACTAAATAAGAGGATTACTGAAAAACATAAAAAATTAAAACCAATTGCACAAGGAACCAACATCAGAAAACTTGTGACATAAAGATCCACAACCTGCCATATTTATCATATATCTCATAAAACTTCATGCTTACAACATGTTCAATAGACGTGCCCATCACACATGATATTTGTTTCTCTTGCATATAAATGTACATCTGCCAACTATGTACAACAAAAGTGCACATAAGCTAAAAACTCATATCAATAGCACAACCATGAAACACACTGAACTATCCCCAAGACATGAGTGTACATGTACGAATCTAGGACTCTAACACCAAAAGACCAACACGTAGCACACTCAACCTTGTCAGCTACTAGTCTTGATGTTGCTCCTCTTTAGTTGAACGATCTCTATCTCCTCATACACAAGCACCTAAAAGATATGGAAACCCATGGGGTGAGACCAAACGTCCCAATAAGAGATATAAATCTCTTCCAACGCTATTAAAGAATAGATAAAGTAACTAAAGAACAGAAGTAAAGATACATTCACGATAAGCAAATTCAATTACTGATGTAAGAAGGGCAGTTATTATCATCTAAGAAGAACATGTAGCTATATAGAGTAGTAGAATATTTTATAAATTAAGAAGGAATGCATAGAAGATGTACATTTTCTACCAACCAAACTATTGCAAAAGCAAGCAAGGCCTCAACCAATGTTTTTGTATTTGAACTTATGAAAGTACCACTACTAAGCCCTTATTAGTGTCATACATGGTCAAAGGAAGAGTCGGATTCCATCACTTTTCTAACACCTCCCGAGTAGCATGAGAGTGAAACTACAGTGTCATATGAGTCAACTTGTACAAGTGACATATAGTCACCAGATGGATCGGCTCATGCATGGCTGCCAGTACATCATAAGGGAATCTGCTCATGCATGTCCGTCCCAAAAAGGAGTTGCTCACGCATGGCCATCTATATATCACAAGTGAATTGACTCACACATGGCTTTCCCAAAAAGGAGTGGCGAACGCATGGCCATCCATATATCATAAGGGAATCAGCTCACGCATGGCCATCCCAGAAAGAAGGAGTGGCTCACGCATGGCCATCCATATCTAACAAGGAAATCGACTCATGCATGGTTGTTCCATATATCACAACGAGATCGACTCATGCATGGTCATCTCTTAGTTATGCCAATTAAGTGTCTCTTAGCATCAATCAAGTTATAATGTACAAAACCATAACAAGCACTACAAAGATAAGGGCACGGTACATCTTTCAAAGATCTAAGACTAATAAGTTGTGAACTTGTCACACTATAACCACATGACACTTGTACACTTCCATTCACATGACCATCATTACTGTTGCACATCCACTCAAGGCTATCGCTAATGCAACATCACTGTGGGATATTAATCCCTTAATCATAGCACAAGAGGGTATCACATCACAATAGGTGCCAAACCACCACCAGGTCATATGACCCATTCACATCATTCATGTAGTGCAAGTACATCAACATGCCTCACAAGGGAATATTCAACATGTGTCATATCATAATCACCATAGCCTACACTATCTGTGATTATCAAGCTCTGAATACTTACATGATTAGAAATTGACAAACGAGAAAGAGGAAACATTCTAAATCCATGTGTCTCATCATTATCTCCACATGCCTCAATTATTCTTAACCATCACCATAGCATACCAAGAAATGGCATGCATTCAACCTATAAGGTTAGGGGCTCAAAGAAAAGAGATATAATATCATAACATAATAGTCGTTCTAAAAAAGAGAAGCAAACTTGTCACATTACTTATCATTTGGATTAGGGTTTTCCCTCCATAGATGATTATGGTTTACAAGACTAGGTTCAACCATCAACCCTAAACCTATCACCCTTCATCATATTAGAGTGCATGAGGATTAGGAAACATCAATAAAATTGATTAGAAATCATTCTAAACAACATTATATACGGCTTACGAATCATTCATATATGAATATCATTAAGTGTTCCAATGTGCTTCTCATCCACCTACCATCACCCTATATTGACCACATAATCACATAGATCATGACCACAAATCATGGTCCATGTAATGACTGTGACACTAATGTTTCTTGACCACCCCTAGGTGTGATATCTCCAACCCAAAATAGAAGACAAGGCCAAAGAAAACCATCATAAGTATGCAGGATACAACTCAAGCAAAACGGTAACCAAGAACCCTAGTTCATGCATCATGGATCCATCATGAAAGGATCTCATGCAAGATAGGTAAAACTATGTTTAAGGCATCCAAAATAGAACCTATACTCCTCATAACATCTAGATACACCAACATCATGCATGTGAGAAACACCAAGGTAAAAAGGATAGAGGAAGATCATTATAACACCAGAATCACCAAAATTGGGTATATGAAAAAAGGTTTTAGATTTCATCCTAACCAAGCAAGATAATTAATACCAAACAAGTTCTAGAGATTATCATCATCATTAGCATGTTAGGGGAATGTTTTAGAGAGAACACAATATCTTTCGTGTATGAAAGAGTAAAAGTAATAGATATTGCAAAGAGTTATATAACCCGCCTTAAGATGATCACCACAAAGAGCTCCAAAATCCAAGATCAAGAGCTCTAAGCACAAGATCAAAGGGTTGAAGAAGCTTCACCAAAAGATCCACACTCGGCCACAAGAGCACCTCAAGAAGGAGAAGACACCAAGGCCAAAGATAGACCTAGGAAAGAAGCGAAGAAGCTCTTGGCCAAACCAAAAGAGAAAGGGAGAAAGAGAGGAGAAATCATCTTCACACTTGGGTCTACCTTGTCAAAACATGGTCTATATGACCTTTGTGACGAGGAGTTTCTCTCCCAAAATGACCACCATGGAAGAACCATGGTGTAGGGCCGAGGAAAGAGAAGGAGATGGAGGTAGGAGATCAAAAGAAACATCAACTTAGAAGACAAACACATACCAAGCATGGAAGATGAGCTCAGATCACCACCACCACCACCACCACATGCAAGAGGAGATTGATCCCCCAAGCTCTAAGGACGAACCTCCTTGCTCCACCAAGCTCAAAGAACATGTAAAGAAGGAGGAAGAAGATAGGTGGCTGAAAAGGGTGGCAAGAAAGAAGAGATAAGAGGTTGTATAGGTTTAAGATGTGAGAGAAGGAAAGAGATGATGTGTGAACAATATATGGTACCAAAGGGACACTTGTCCATGCACGAAACACACTTGAAACCACATGCAAACACCTAAACATGACATGAAAGGCATGGTTATATGCTCAAGGTAGTGTCTCAACCACCATGTCAACCCACATGGTCGTAGTCACAACCCATCCATGGGGCACCATCTATGGTCATGACACCACCAACCAACATCACCTCTTGGTCGTGACAAAGCACCTCCACAACCCTATGTTGAAACAACCAATGCTAGGGAAACCATCTTGACCCAAGAACACCCTAGACTACCTGGGTCATGACCCCCAACACCTAGAGGAGGTGTCTCGACCGTGACACCCTACAAAACTAACCTTGGTCGTGACCCAAGGTCGAGACAACACAACCAACTCACATGGTCAAGGCACTCAACACTCACATCAACCCTAATCACCATCTGGGCTGATAATCCTCAACCAAGTCTCAAACATGGCACCCTCCTCTTTCTCTTTCCTCTAGATGATGTAAAGAAAGAGAGGGAACACTTTAGAGGTGGAAAATTTCACATCAACTCCCTACATAGGGTAAATTGAAATTTGCACCAAAACTAGCACAGAAAGCTCAAACTTCATCCAAACAAGATCAAACTTCAAACTTAAGCTCTCCATAAGCCCTAATTACATCTCAAAAGATTATATCAAGATTTTAAACACATAATTAAGCCAAAGAAAATAGGGTTACGTAAAAATTCAGGTCAGGGGTCTTACAAGCCATAAACCCCTAATAGGGATTTTGCCCCCAAATTTCTAAGGAAAAAGAGGCAGGTACTACTTCTGCATCCCTATCTCAAGCCCATGCTAAGGAAAACCCAAAATGGATATAAAATAGATGAATAAATATCATAATGAAATGACTTCATCTGACATGTATCAGCTGAAGGGTCGACCCCTCCCTCCAGATGACTCAAAGCCTAAAGTCAAACTGTCTCCTGACGTCATCCCCGTCCCCTACTGGCCTGAACTAATGAACCAACCTACGATGTTGGTCTGTGGCCTCTGCTACTACCAAATTGATGTCACTGTGAGCCTTGCCGACCTTGCCTTGACTCTTAGGTCACCCCCCGTGTCTTTTATAGGACACTCCCGCCTCAGATATCTTGTTTGCCTACACTTATAGCAAGTCCTGGTCTCAAACTGTGGCCTAGATGACCCTGAAACACTACAGGTTCCTATAGGTGAGAAATTGTGGCTCCTTCCCTTACTTGGTGACCAATGCATCTGTGCACCAAACCTCTGTTGTGTTGGTGGTATAGAAAACCTCAGTTTCTTAAAGATTTCTAATGATTGTCCTTAGAACTCTACAGGCCTCCGCAACACCCAAACACTCCGTATTGGAAACTACTACCCTAACTTGAGGCACATGCATTCTTCTTGCCATGTATGTCATAGTAGCCATGAACTACCCAAAAAGAGACTGAAAGGTAGGAGTCTCATGCATGGTTGGGTCAAATTGGGGGACCTCACGTGCCCAATCTCCTCACACCTGCTCTCCCGCACAACCCCCTAGTGCAACAACACAACCCTCAACAATGTGTTCTTCATGTTCTCCAACCATCTTTTCAACCCTTCTTCTTCTTTTTGTTGTTCTGCACAAGCAGAAGTCACCATAAGATAGACTGGAGAATACTAGAATAGACACTAACCCTAGTCCTAGGTCCCTGTAGACTCAGTGAACCTAAAGCTCTGATACCAACCAAATGTGACACCTGTTGCCAAATAAAGCGAGATTACTCAAAACCAAATGTAAAAAATACTAAATAAGAAGATTACCAAAAAACATATAAAATTAAAGCCAATTGCACAAGCAACCAACATCACAAAACTTGTGACATAAAGATCCACAACCTGCCATCTTTATCATATATCTTATAAAACTTCATGCTTACAAAGTGTTCAATAGACATGCCCATCACACATGATATCTGTTTCTCTTGCATATACATGTACATCTGCCAACTATATACAACAAAAGTGCACATAAGCCAAAAACTCATATCGATAGCACAACTACGAAACACACTGAACTATCCCCAAGACATGAGTGTACATGTACAAATCTAGGATTCTAACACCAAAAGACCAACACAGAGCGCACTCAACCTTGTCAACTACTAGTCTTTTTGTTGCTCCTCTTCAGCTGCACGATCTCTATCACCTCGTGCACAAGCACCTAAAAGATGTGGAAACCCATGGGGTGAGACTAAACGTCCCACCGAGAGATATAAATATCTTCTAACGCTATTAAAGAATAGATAAGTAACTAAAGAACATAAGTAAAGCTACATTTAAGATAAGAAGATTCAATTACAATTGTAAGCAGGGCAATTATTATCATCTAAGAAGAACATGTAGCTATACAAAGTAGTAGAACATTTTATAAATTAAGAAGGAATACATAGAAGATGTACATTTTCTACCAACGAAACTGTTACAAAAGCAAGCAAGGCCTCATCCAATGTTTTCGTATTTGAACTTATGAAAGTACCACTACTACGTCCTTATTAGTATCATACATGGTCAATGGAATAGTCAGATTCCATCACTTTTCTAACACCTCCCGGGTATCATGAGAGTGACACTACAGTGTCATATGAGTCAAATTGTAAAAGTGACATATAGTCACCAGATGGATCGGCTCACGCATGGATGCCAGTATATCACAAGGGAATCTGCTCATGCATGTCCATCCAAAAAGGAGTGGCTCACACATGGCCATCCATATATCACAAGGGAATTGGCTCACACATGGCTGTCCCAAATAGAAGGAGTGGCTAACGCATGGCCATCCATATATCATAAGGGAATTGGCTCACGCATGGCTACCCCAAAAAGAAGGAGTGGCTCATGCATGGACATCCATATCTAATAAGGAAACCGGCTCACACATGGCTATTCCATATATCACAATGAGATCGTCTCATACATGGCCATCTCTTAGTTATGCCAATTGTCTCTTAGCATCAATCAAGTTATAATGTACAAAACCATAACAATAACTACAAAGATAAGGGCGTGGTACATCTTTCAAAGATCTAAGACTGATAAGGTGTGAACTTGTCACACTATAACCACATGACACTTGTACACTGCCATTCACAAGACCATCATTATTGTTGCACATCCACTCAAGGCTATCGCTAATGCAACATCACTGTGGGATATCAATCCCTTAATCATAGCACTACAGGATATCACATCACAACAGGCGTCAAACCCCCACCAGGTCATATGACCCATTCACATCATTCCTGTAGTGCAAATACCTCAACATGCCTCACAAGGGCATATTCAACTTGTGTAATTTCATAATCACCATAGCCTACACTTATCTCTGATTATGAAGCTCAAAATACATGCATGATTAGAAATTGACAAATGAGAAAGAGGAAAGATTCTAAATCCATGTGTCTCATCATTATCTCCACATGCCTCATTATTCATAACCATCACCATAGCATACCAAGAAATGGCATGCATTCAACCTACAAGGTTAGGGGCTAAAAGAAAAGAGATATAATATCATAACATAATAGTTGTTATAAGAAAGAGAAGCAAACTTGTCACATTACTCATCATTTAGAGTAGGGTTTTCCCTCCATAGACGATTAGGGTTTATAAGACTAGGTCCATCAACCCTAAACCTATCACCCTTCATCATATTGGATTGTATTAGGAAAAATCAATAAAGTCGATTAGATATCATTCTAAACAACACTATATATGGCTTAAATATCATTCATATATGAATATCATTGTGTTCACATGTGCTTCTCATCCACCTACCATCACCCCAAATTAACCACATAACCACATAGGTCGTGACCACCTATCATGGTCCATGTCATGACTGTGACACTAATGTGTCTCGACCACCCCAAGGTGTGATGTATTGACCCCAAAATAGAAGACAAGGCCACAGAAAACCATCATGAATATGGATGAGAAAACTCAAGAAAAACTGTCACCAAGAACCCTAGTTGATGCATCATAGATCTCGCATGAAAGGAACTCATGCAAGATAGGTAAAACTATGTTTAAGGCATCCAAAATAGAATCTATACTCCTCATAACATCTAGATACTACAACATCATGTATGTGAGCAACACCAAAGTAAAAAGGATAGAGGAAGATCATCATAACACCAGAATCTCCAAAATCAAATATATGAAATTAAGTTTTCGGATTTCATCTGAACCAAGCAAGATAAACACTACCAAACAAGTTCTAAATATTATCATCATCTATTAGCATGTTAGGGGAACATTTTAGAGAGAACGCAGTAGCTTGTATGTATGAAAGAGTTCAAGTAATAGAGAGGGCAAAGAGTTATATAACCTGCCTTAAGATGATCCCCACTAAGAGCTCCAAACTCCAAGGTTAAGAGCTCCAAGCACACGATCCAAGGGTTGAAGAAGCTTCACTAAAAGCTCCACACTCAGCTACAAGAGCACCTCAAGAAGGAGAAGACACCAAGGTCAAAGCTAGCCTAAGGAAAGAATCAGAGAACCTATTGGCCAAACCAAAAGAGAAAGGGAGAAAGAGAGGAGAAGTCCTCTTCACACTTGGGTATACCTTATAAAAACATGGTCTATGACCCTTGTAATGAGGAGTTTCTCTTGACCACCATGGAAGAATTATGGTCTAGGGTTGAGGAAAGAAAAGGGGATGGAGGTAGGAGATCAAAAGAAAAATCAACTTAGAAGACAAACACTTACCAAGGATGGAAGATGAGCTCGGATCACCACCATAACCACATGCAAGAGGAGATGGATCCCTCAAGATCCAAGGGCGAACCTCCTTGCTCCACCAAGATCCAAGAACAAGAAAAGAAGGAGGAATAAGATAGGTGGCCGAAAATGATTGCAAGCAAGAAGAGATAAGGGGTTATATAGATGGAAGATGAGAGAGAAGGTAAGAGATGATATGTCAACACTCTAAGGTACCAAAGGGACACTTATCCACCCAAGAAGCACATGTGAAACCACATGCAACCACCTAAGCATGACATGCAAGGCATGGAGATACACTCTAGGAAGTGTATTGACCACCATGTCAACCCACATGGTTGTGGTTGTGACCGTTTTATGGGGCACCATCTATTTTTGCGACACCACCAACCAACGTCACCTCTTGGTCACGACAAAGAACCTCCACAACCCTAGGTCAAAATAACCTATTCTAGGGCAACCATATCCACCCAAGACCACCGTAGACTACCTTAATCATGACCCCCAACACCTATAGGAGGTGTCTCGACTGTGAAACCCTCTAAAGCCAACCTTGATCGTGACCAAAGGTCGAGACAACACAACCAACTCACATGGTCAAGGCACTCAACACTCACATCAACCCTAATCACCACCTAGAGTGATACTCCCCAACCAAGGCTCAAACATGGTGCCCTCCTCTTTCTCTTACCTATAGATGATGTCAATAAAGAGAGGGAACTCTAGAGGTGGAAAATTGCACATCAACCCCCAACATAGAGTAAATATCAATTTGCACTAAAACTAGCACAAATAGCTCAAACTTCATCCAAACAAGCTCAAACTTCAAACTTAAGCTTTCCACAAGCCCTAATTACATCTCAAAATATTAGATCAAGATTCTAAGAATAGGATTAAGCCACAGCAAATAGGGTTAGCCTAAAACTTAGGTTATGGGTCTTACATGATGTATCAAGAAATAGAGTGAGATCCCAAGTCCCATGGATATGATATACAACTATAAACATTTATTATTTACATCATGTTATATAAAAATAGAGTAGATTTATATAAGTTTATAGAGAAGGTAAATCAACATTAAGAAAGACTAGAATGTATGTATATACATGGACCATGTACATACCTATACCAAATATGGATCATGTATGATATTTTCAATAAGTAAAGCACATAAAAACACATCCATGTTCTTCATAAATTAAAGATAAACATATATATGATACAACTGAATTACATATTTTATTATGCCCTAGGATATTGAGGTGTACCACTACAACTTCTAGGTAGCCACTTCTAAGCATACATATCCATATGTACAAGATATAAGAATATCTGAACTCTATTAGATATATCCACACATACTCCAACCAAAGAAAGGGCATGAGATACTAGAGTGATGACAAGTTAGTCTAACATAGAATGCTCAATGATATATTCATGTATCCTAGTTTGTCCTTGGCACACCATCCACATTACACATCATAGGGTATCGAACCAATAATTAAGGCATGACCATAGTCATTCTCCATTACATGTCACATATCATCTGACCGCTGATCTCATATTAGTCCCAACAACATTTAAGGTGTCAGGGTATACCTACCCAAACCACCCCCATACATTCTCCAATATATGGCTCAACACATTTTTTTACAATTCTCAAATCTCTACAAGATTAACTCATTTCATGACTCACCCCAACAACCCATGAAAAATATATCTACATACTCAGGGTGCTACATTATTAGGATTGCACTTGATAATTTAGATGAATTACTCATTTTAAGACTACATTGATTAAGTTACATACAATTAACAACAAAATAGCTAAAGATGAATCAAGCCTTTGAAACTTAGAAGGTATAAAATTTATAATTTTCAAATTCCATCTACCCTAAATAGGGTGTACTATAAGATTTCTAGACCACATAAAGGTCATGCTTCAATAATAGGGCACCAAAATGCCCCTATTGTTCGTCACATACCATAACATGGTCCAATAATTTCAAGGATAGCATAACAAGGAGCCACGATGCTAAGTTCACCCAAGAACATCTTAAACAATGAAAAACTTGTTCATCACCTCGCAACACAAGACAATGTTGAAATCATTTAATTGATGTTATATATCATATATCAATGGACAAGGAAAGAGAACTTAAAGCATGGAATAATCCATATCAACATATTAATTTCACAAATGTTCTAAGTATGAAAACTAGTAAAGAGACTTCATAACATTTTAGAAAGGTTCTCCAACCATCAAGGTACCACCTTTTAATTGATTTTTCATAACAATATAATTCTAAGATATGCATGCCTAGCATAGGATATCTTCTAGCATCGTCGAAGGTATACAAGATAATAGGATAACATGCAAGTATGAAACCCGTTTTAATATCTTAGATAGGCATAAAGATTCCATATTTTGACATATTAGTGAGATTAGAGACAAGATTAAGATTAACATGCATCATATAGGTACTATGTTGCATCATATCTTATATCACTCACCATAAAATAGTGGAAAGAGTCTACTCATCAATGAAGATGGAAAACCTTGAGCTTTACTATACAAGTTCCAACAAAATCCAAACCTAAAGTAAGTCATAATGTCTCCCAAGATTGAAGCTTTCCTTCCTCAATGCTTGAAACAACTCTAAATCCACGATCTCACAGTAAGTAGGGCAAGGAAAAGGAATAATTAAGGTATAAGATCACCAAGATAAAACCCTAGTAGGAAACTACCACAGAAAAGTAGTAGGAATAAGATGATGAAGGATCACTAATATAAAAGGAAGAAAAGAATCAAATTCCATGGGTCTCAATACATAAGACTAATGAGAGACATTGATCCTCAAATGAGGAAGGAAAATCAACTAGTAGTTTTTTTTATGGTCAATGGAAGAACAAATCTCATTGATTGTCATCAATAGGTGATGACTCATTGTTTCTCTAGTTCTTCACTAACAACTCACACAACCGATTCAAAAGAAGAAGAGCATGGGGCACAACCCTAGGTGAAAGAGAAGAGGATTGAGAAGGAATGGTCAAAGTTGTTAAGCGACTTGTCTTTATAAAATTGGCTTCATTGGCTAGCAACACTATTGGTGGGCAGACCCTAATATCTCATTGGTTTTAAATCATAGTGAAGAATAAGTAGAGATCACATTGGTCATCATCATCATTCAACCATAAGGATCTCCTCGGTAGGCATCATACAATGTGTCCATTAGTATGAGTCTTTATGTCTTTCATCAGTAGGTGGTGATCCACTTCTCATTGGTTAGTGTAAAATACAGCCACTAATAGAACTTCATACACTAGTTTAGAGATCCATCATTATTAGTCTATGTTTCCATTGGTATATGGGTCAACTACCAATCAATACTCAGTACTTGGGCAACGATGTCATCATCATAGGACAATATATATCCACAACTAATGGAAGGGTTGTGAACTTGCTAATACAAGAAAGTCCCACCAAAACCACGCTCAAGAAAGAAAAGATAATAACAAAAAAGTATGATATATGAAAATTACAATTAGTACCTCCAATCATGGATAATATATATAGATGCCACAATATAATAACATCAAACAACTAATTATATATTTATAAGAATCATGAAATTAAAGAAACCAAGCATATAATTAAAAATTAAAATAGTTCAAAGGGTTAATCTAGGTTAGGCATCGTATAACCATTAACGCTTAACAATGATTTTGCCCCCAAAATCCTATATGAACAAAGATGGATACTTCCTAGACATTCATCTAGTTCAGATATGGCTTCCTATACACAATGGTGATGCCACAACACTTTTACCAAACTATATCCTTCTTTCACAACTTATGCACAACTTGTACATGATCAACATTTTACCCTCCACATAAGATATATCATCATCAGGATGAAAGTAAACCAGATGGATAGTCTAACATGCATCTGAATGGCACTTCCTCAACATGGAAACATGGAATGAAATGTGTAGTGTGTTCTTCTCAAGTAGAAAATCCAATTTGTATGCCACTTTTCCACAAATTGATGTGATAGGTAAGGTCCTAAAAATCTAGGACCCATTCTACCCCTCTTACCAAACATTAGAACACCTTTACAAAGAGTGGAAAACTGCGCTACCAATAGGCCATCCTCGGCTTCCCCAACTTAAATCTCTAATGCTCTATTAGATAATTGTCATATGACTTTTGCATGTGCTATGTTGCTTTGAACTGTTGTTTATCACGTTGTTCTTATATTTAGTATGTTGAACCAACTCAAGACCTAACAAGTGGTAGTCAACTTTCTCACTGACAAATAGGTTGTCTACAACGCCTTCCACACAAATCCTCATATGATGCTGTGTATAAATGTATGGGATGTTTGTTGTTGTAGGTGAACTCAATCAAGATGAGGTGAATATCCCAACTCCCAAGAAATTGGATAGCACAAGATGTTAGTAGATCCTCCAGAGTTGGTATGGACCTTTCTAACTGACTATCTATTTAGTGATGAAACATTGCACTAAACTTTAACTATGTGCCTAAGGCTATTTGGATACAATCCTAAAACATACTCGTAAGTTGTGTTACTATATCAGAAACTATCATACAAACACCATGCAAACAACTACCTCATCAATGTAAATTTATTCCATATCTCATGTAATGTATGTAGTTTTTACTAGTGAAAAGTGGGCTACCTTTCAACCTATCAATGACTACCCAAATGGAGTCATAACCACTAGTGGTCCTAGAAAGACCAACCACAAAAACCACAAGGTTCATGATAACATGATACCACATCCACTCATAACTGATAAACGTTGCATTGTCCCTATAGAATTAAATTAATTAAACCTAAATATATATACCACACATTTGAATCACACATTTTATTGTGCAATGAGAGTTTGAGGCATACCATTCAAACTACTAGTTGGACACTACTAAGTCTTTCTAGACATATGTATAAGATCTAATGATATCCAAACTCCTTTAGATCTTTCCACACATCCTTGGATTGAAGTCAGGTAATCAAAAGTTAGAGTGCTCAAAGTCTAGAATACCATGGAATTTTAAGGGTGTACCCACATATCCTAGTCCATCATGGGTACACATATCACATCACCACATCATAGGGTATCAAACCTATCAAAACTGAGACAAAAATCTAGTTTTTATTCATCACATGTCAAATTTTATTGGACCACCACTCACAAATGAGTCCCAACAACATTTGAAGATATTACGGCATACAAATTTTAGTTTCCCCCATATATTCACTAGTATATGGTCCTAAGCATATTCCTACAAGATTAACTCATTTCACTATTTTCCTCAACAATCTAGGAAAATAGATTTACAGACTCGAGACACAACATGATTAGGGTTGCACTTTATTCATTGAATCAATCACTCATTTTAAGACTGTATCAAACAAACTTTGTGCAATAAAAGAAGAAAAAATAAATATCAATCAATCCTTTGTAACTTTATAAGATATTAAAAATATAACCATTTAATTTGATCTACCCCAAAAAGGGAATATTATGGCATGTATTGACCACATCAAGGCCATGCTTCTAATTAGGGAACATAATTGCCCCATTATTCATCACAGATCATACCAAGGTTCAATCATTTCAAAGATATCATATCAAGACATTGTAGGTTTAAGTTCACTCAAGAACATCTTATACATCTGGAAAGTAGTTCATAACCGAACAAGTAATGAAAAGACAATACAAAATAGATATAAATGGTTGCTAGTTTAAATAATAAGGGATAAGGAAATCAGACTACAATCACTAATTAGAAAATTCTACATAATAGTGATCTTTCTACAAAGTTTTAGCAGCATGACAACTATTAAAAAACCTTAATAAGATTTTTGAAAGGTTCTTCAACAATAATCAATATTATATAGTTCATATTGCAACTAATGGTGTATTAACATACCATTAGGGTGTCCCCTTTTAAGTTCATTTTGTAGCAGAGAGTCCATCCATATGCATGCCAAGCTAAGGATATCTTTTAGCATCAACGAATGTAATCAAGAGGTCATGACAACATGCAAGTCTTAACCCCCTTTTTATTTTATTAGATATGCATAAAGATTACATATTTTGTCATATTAGAGATATTAGAATCAAGTTTAGGGATTTGCATTCATTATGTAAGTACTAAATACACCATATGTTCTATCATTCACCTTATAGATAGTGAAAATGGGTTCACCTGTCGATGATGATGGAAAACATGGAAATTTAATCTTCAATTTCCAAAAATCATAATATCACCAACTCCTGAGACCTGATCTTTCCTTCCTCAATAATCATAATTCGTGATATCTCCTAAGACCGACCTTCTTCAAAGATCATCACATCACTAACTCCATGATATAGAATGACTAGCTCAAGTAAAAGGAGTAAACTTGGTATATGATCACTAAGTCTGAAACCTTAGAGGGAAATTACTATGCACAAATCTTAAAGAAGAAGAAAATTAAGGACATTAATAAAATAAGATACTTGTATTGGATCTAAGTCCATAATATGTAAGGTGAAAGCCTATCCTCAAAGGAGAAGGAAGGAAGAGCAACTAAGTATTGTGTCGATGTTCAATGTAATCAAAAATCTCATTAATTATCATTAAATGATGAAGACTAGCTACTTCTCTTATTCTTCATAAACAACTAATTCCATTTAGTCAAAAAATGTCTGGAGGAGCAAGAGGGAAATTCATATCCCTAGAGGAAAGAGAAGAGGAGAGAGAAGGAATGGGAAAAGTTATCAAGTCATCAGTCTTCACACTACTGAATTCATTGTCTAGCAACACCAACAATGGTTTACCCCTGATCTCTCATCACTTGTCAACCATAGAGGTCTAGTTGGAGAATAATAAGAAGAGATCCAATTGGCCCTTCTCATAAGTTCATGGACAAGGATCACACTTGTAGGCATCAACTAATGTTTCCTTCAGTTAGGGGTGCAAACGTCGTCGTACGGTGCGGTTCTGGCCATATCCATACCCATATTTGTCTAATTTAGTGGGTCTGAGTCTGATTCTAGACTCGTATAATAAAAATATAGACACACATCGTATTCATACACACAATATTCATGGGTATATAGTGTAGGTATGCAGGCAAATAATTGTAAATTAAATGTCATATTGTTTATGTAAGAAAAATAGAATATGTTTTATATTTTTTAATCTAGTAAGATATTGCAATGTATTAAATATTAACATCATATTATTATATTAAATACTCCAATGCTTTACAGATTGAATATTTGTTGAGCTAACTTTTGACGTATTTGTAATCATCTTCATAGTGTTTGAGTTATGTGCACAACTAGATGAACAACTATAAGTCAAAACATGTTTTTCAAATTACTGACACAGAAGTGAATGTGTCACATCAATGTGTCAGTATATGTACTTCCACACCTCTGATGCATATACCCATTTCCTCTTCATTTTTATTCCCTACACAACTTGAGACTTTTATATCCTTGTGTATGAACACTTCATTTTCCTTCGTCCGATTTAGACTTCCATTTTCTCAATCCATAGGAACTAGCCCTAGAATGGGGAGAATCTATTTGTTCAACCTATAGCATCTCACCTCCTCCTTGCTCCAACCATCTCCATCTCTGCCTCCTAGCCTAGTAAGAGGGTGCCTATTGCAGATGATCTGCCCCTTCTCAATGGGGGCCTTTTTGGATAGTGGCATGTCCATGTCTGCAAAGTCGGTCATCTTCATTGGGCCCACACAAACTACCTATTCTAGGATCTATTATAGATTGGTTGTGAACCACACATGTTGTTGTGCCTTTGAGTTGTCATCAGAGAAAGAACTCGACAAGGATCGACGTTGTCAGGCTTCTGAGTTGGCCCGAATGCATTGGCCTGAGGCGTTGTGCCTGGGTTGATCCCCTTCCTTGAGGTCCTCCATGCCATGGTAGTCATAGATTGCTGGCTTCAATCGGTTACTCAAAACATGAAATAGTTCAGGAGCACATATAAGTATCAATCCACTATCTTATGGGATAACAATTTAACCTACTTCCACCATAGAATGGATCATGCAAGATTTCTCCATAAGTCAAAACTCCCTTGCATATCCATATTGAATGCTTATTTTGTAGGATTCAAAATGTACTTGGATTATCCTCCACCTTGTAGGCTTCCACCAGATCAAGTATATGACTGAATCATTTTCTTAATCCTAATGTCAAGCTAACCATTTCTCATAGGATTTTAAAATAATGTTGTACTAGACTATATGAGGTGGCATGTCATACAGGAATATGAAGTAGGAACCTGACAAGCTCCTTAAGGTCAGGAAGGCAATAGTCCTATGGTTCTGTAGATAGGACAAGCATAGTTTTTCTGTAAAGGGAGAAACAATGACTCGCAATTACACTAGGTACTACTATCTTTTCTCTAGTGGTTGTTATACTAGAGATACACCATTTTGGTTCTTCTTGCATGCCTCTATTTTGTTAACTAATTGTAGCATGAATGAGTGTGTTCTGGTAGTACACATTAACTTGTGGTGTGGCATTCTATGTGGAAGCATATAGATATGTACTTGTGTGGCACTGGTGATGACAATAGATTACTAAATAATGTTCCCACTTGAATGATGACACCTTTTATCACCACCATATCACCCCACTTATTCATATTCTCCCACTCTAGTTTGCATAAGGCATGCTTAATTATATGCCCGAAAGGGATGTGTGTCCTGCAACAACGCGTCTAGTGAACTGAATCCACAAACAAAGCATTTTCCTACACAATTGCAATAGAGGGCATGTAACCGTAATTAATTTTAAATAGCAATGGAAGAACTAATTTAGTAGACACTATAGATGATTAACACTTACGAGCTTATTTTTTTCTAACTGATAGAAAAAGAACTAAATTAGACATTATTTTTAAAAATAGTGACGGAATATTGTGGGTGTCCTTCTTATAGTTTATGTCAAAGTATACACCAATATAATAATTGTATAAATTGATTTGTTTAGTGTTATATGAATACATTTTATCATACATATTGTAGGTTGTTTGTTTGAATGTATATGTTCTTCTTTAGGTTATCATGTACATTTCATATGTGCAATGTTCATGGACTTTTTTTTCATAATACTTCTTCACATATGCTAGGTTGATTTTGTAGTTTGTGAATTTTTTGTCTTTCTAAATATGATCTTTTACAAGCAAATAATTTTTTTTCATGTTCTGATGAGCTAGAGGTATATTTCATATCTTTACTTTGACTCTAATTAGAATATGTCCATTAACTTTTGACAGAGTTATATGTATGAAGGATTATGTCCATCCTTGCGTTGTTAAGCTCGCAACTATGACTGGTATTTAGTTCTATTCTTATAATATTTTATCCACATTATACCCTACCTATCCTTATTTTTCCTACCTAATGTGGTTTGAACTCATCATGTTGAATACTTTTTTCAAGCCAAATCTTTTGCATATAATTTTATGGTTTCATGACAAGGGTTACATGGTAATCATTAATTCTACACTTGGTGTGCCTTTCTCATGTACTTATTGATTGTTCAATGTGAACTCAAGGTAATACTACATCATGGATACAAGAAGAACTATTAGAAGGGTGATGCATGACATGAACGATGTCTATGTACTTTAGAGCACAGAAGTGCACACTATTATTCTCAACACTTCTAGTTAGTAATTTAATACAATTCAAATTGTTTTAATACATCACTTTATTTACCTTGGTTGTCTCGTGAATCCATGGGGTTTTGTCCTGCATGGTTACTGCTTATCTTGTTTAAGTTTGGAGGCCTATATACAAGTTGTATACTGGTCTTTCTAAGACACCTCAATAATTATGAATGAAAATCATTTATGATTTTAAGTAGTTGGTTAGTTAGTTAGCATTAATTTTATTGGTAGTTTTCCAATAAGGTAACATAGTGTTATCCTAGATTATTAGGTATAGGTCCCGACCCTATTCTAATCCTAAATTATTAGATTTGGGTCCCGACCCTATCATCACTCGCCAACAATAAAACACAACCTTCATCTAGAAACCACCATCATCATGGATTGTTGATCACTCACCATCAACCCACCCTTATTCAAATCATCATCCTAGAAACTCCAATCACTCCTATGTCATCTCATCCTACCCCACAAAACCCATCACCCACTATCCCAACACAAACCCCTACTCCCCTGTTCATTGGACCAACTAGAGTGGCTCAAAGTCCAAACCATGTTGCACCTTACTTCATCGCTTGCCCACTTCTGCCTATCTTCCTGATATCGTAGCCTTGATCAAACTCATACCTAATAAAAATGCACACCCTCTCTACCCTCTTGTAACTGATGAGCCCCCATCCTTCCATTAGAATTGCATTCACCACCCTAACCCATCCTCCTGCTTGCCACACCCCCAGTTCCCTCTACTTTAATCTCTATGTACCAGGTCACTTGTGTTTTCTCACCCCAACGACAGTCACACTTCCATCTCAATAGGAGCATTTCCATGATGCATAAGGCATTGGTCGATGTGCTTGCTCAAGAGATTAAACATGATATGAAAAACATCTATGTAGAAGGAAAAGATGTATTTTTAAGAGCAAAAGAGGCAAATGAATTCCATATTAAGAATGGCAACATGTATAATTTCTATTAATCTGAACTAGACCTAGTCCAAATGAAACCCCGACCCTACTCCCACATATAAAACCCACACTTGATCTAAACCCAAAAAAATCTCAATATCAAAAAAAGGTGTCAATCTGAGGACAAATGTAATGACCTTGCTTCGCGGTAACCCCCAATTAAGGAAGACCAAGAAGTCAGAGGCATTATCCCAAAAACAAGATCAATGATTTTGCAAATAGTAAAAAATAATTAATAAATTCTACCAAAGACTAAACTAAAAACTAGAATAAAAATTTACTTTTAACATACCTTCAAAAATAGGTAACTAGAACTTCTACCCATAGTATATTTTTGTATACCTAAATCCAACTTTATAAGTTTAACTTTAATCTTCACGGGTTCCACTTTACTATTTGTCCAATTTCAGATATTTCCTCAAACGTCGACAAACAAAACGTCAGTCAGTATAAATGAATATACGGGTATGTGATGACAAACAGAATATTGCAAATAATCTCTAACAACCTAACCATATCAAGTAGTTGTTAACAATACAAAATTACATTTTCAATGTGACTTCCCATCCGCTTTTACTCATACTCTGGGATACCCTCTCTTAGGGTTTAGTCCTTGCAAGGGACATTAAGGCAACCTTCTCCATCCTGAGCTTGGTACCTGAGGTCAACTCTCTAGGTGGCCAGTGGTCTTCCCTCTGGGGCTTGACCACTTCAGGCCTTCCCTCTAGGACTTGGTCTCGCATCATACATCCATAGATGGTATGTAGGTTCGGGATAGTCACATATATATACTTAAATTGTGATAGTCATATTCACCTTAAAGATTGCAGAAATAAAAGCATCCAACAATTTATTTCCAGTGCAGTCGATAAAATGATGTGAAACCACCGAGAAACTAAAAGTGTGCACTCATAATTAAACACAAACCTGATTAGGACAGTTCATAAGAAATAAGCACAGTCCAATAAATCAGGCAGTCCAACCAAGCAAGCAAGCCACCCACATAAAAGCAAACAACCCTAAAAAGCATGAACAACCTATTTACTACACACTCATCAAGAATATACTTAAATAACTTGGAATTATTTTCTAGGGTTTCTAATCCTAATTAGGGTTTCATTAGATCTTATTTACAACTTTCCTCTACTAAATCCATAAAACCCTAAAATAGTAGATCTAGGTGCAAAACCCTAATTATCCAACTTAATCATATTAACATCTTCCCATCACCTAATAGGCTTAGGATTATCCTAGTATTACATTCATACAATGAATTTTGAAATATATCGCATTAGAAACCATCAATACCTAGGTTAGGGTTTCTAAGCCCATTAATGCATATTAACATATCAAAACCCTAAATTAGGTTATTGAGCACATGGATCATCTACTTAGACATCAACACATTTTTTAACAATAGGTTAAGATGCCCCATAGATTATCCATATTCCTAATCTCAATTTCATATAATCATCAAATTAGGGTTTCTCCTCATTATAAAGCATCAAGGTTAGAAACTTTAACCACTTTTCAAACTAAGATCAGACTCAAGCTCTAAAACCATTTTTATTTCATTCTACATAATTTTTTGATCAACTTTCATATATTACATGCTCTCATACGATCTACCATTAATTATATACAAAATTTACTTATTAATTATTTTCTAGCCAATGGGAGTCTGTCATCTGAGTAGGGTAACCCGTTCCCGCCTGTGCCAATTAAAACATAACAAAAGGACTAAAACGCCCTTACCTGAATAGCGTCAACTTGAGGTATAACTGTGGATTTCATGCTTCATCCACTTCTACCTCGATCTGACTCCTCAGAGCGAGTGGATGGTCAACTCCTCGGTTGACCTCAAGCTCTAGGGCCTCTGTGCGCTAACCAACATCATAGATAGCTCCATCTCGCTCCGCCAAACTCAAAGGCCTCACTAACTCTTCGCTCACTCCATGCCTTTACTAGAACAACACCTACAGAACCCTCACCAGAGTTGCTCTAAGACAGCCGTGAAGGTCAATATGATTCTTCCAATTAACGGCAGCCAAACGCTCCCTGCACTCTTCCAAACTCACGAGATTAGTTTGTAGATTTGCTGGTGTCACAGAGGATTCCCCCCTATATATAGGGTAGGTCATCAAATTCCTGAGATTGGAGATTCTCTAGTTTCATCATGCAACTCCACAAATGTAGGGATGGTTGGACTCGAGAAAGTCTCTCGGAGTCAATGGGATTAATCCCAACTCTTCACATCTCTTCTCTCATGACTACACTGAAATCAAAAATCACTCAAACTGTTCGAAGGTTGTAGGTCTATACTCATGATGGCCTGAGCCGTTGGATCTCAGATCCAATGGTCTGTGTTTCCTGAGTTCTTAAATATATGAGTTTTAATCCCATTTACATTGTGACATTTAATATGATTAAAGTATTATCTAATCACTTTAAGAAATCTTGTAAAAACCATATCTCTCTCCTCGTTTATCCTTTTCCATTAAAATTTTGGGGAAAGTCTTATATTAGAATTATATACTCATATCCCAAGTTTGAGTCACAAACTCAAAAGGAAAGATGATTTTTCTTCACATAGAACTTATTATACATTAAAGCTGAGTTTATTCATATTTTCTCTTTCTTTCACTTTTATCTTCTTTATTTGGATTCCTTGTATATCAAGAAATCTTAGGGATTCAAAATCTACTCATGATGAACAAACGCATAGCCTTCTAGATAATTACATGGTATTCCTTATTCATATTTCAACTTCTTTTATTGATAGATTTCTTTTTCACCTTTATTCCCTTTTAGCCATATTGGGCTTATTATTTAACAAGGCCCACGAAGATATACATGCAAAAGACATTTAGCAAGGAAATCTATACAAAGAGCTTAAATAACACAATTTTCGTAATCATATATCTTTAATGGAGAAATTACATCTCAAACCATATGAACCCAAAAATTGGGGTTGTAACATCCTTACCCCCTTATAGGAATTTTTCCCTCAAAATTCCACCAAGCATACAAACAAATCAGGATATGACTTTCCCATGTCCATCATCAACTCCTATGTGGTGTCATCCACTCCATGGTGCTTCCAATGAACCTATATCATCTTATATTCTTACATCTGAGTTATTTTACCTTGGTATCTAGATTCCTCACTAGTGACTTAGGATATTTCAGCCTCCCTTGAAGCTCAATAGGTTCAATGCTCATCACATGGCTGAGTTACATCACATAGTGCTCTAGATCAGACACACGAAACACATCATACATCATATTATCCTGAGGGGTAAGGCTAAACATAAGCAACTCCACCAATCCATCTCAAATGGACCCATGTATCGGGGACTCAACTTTCTTAGCTATATCTCAAAGGGGTTGGGTTTTCAAATTGCATGCTCACCCATAGTGAACTACATGTCTGTCTACTCCACATCAGCACATGACTCCTGTCGATCCTGGGCTTTCGCAGCCATTGCTCGAGAAAAGTGACTTCATCTGCATACATTATGGTTTCTCTGACCTTCACAAGATCCTCTCACCAACATCATCCTAGTGAAGCGGTGACCGATACGACCTCCCTTATAGAGTTTCATACATCCCAATACTGGCTATGGTGGCTATCATAACAAGAAAAGTCTATTAAGGCAAAATCTACCCCCATGTATCACTAAGAATGAGCACACATGCTCTCATCAAACCCTCTAAAGTCTAGATCATACTCTCTTGACTATCCATCATTCAGGGGTGACATGTTGTACTAAACTTCAACCTAGCATCAAGTTCTTCTTTACCTACTCCCACCACATGGTCAAGAACATTTGAACTCAGATCACTGTGCAGTTGAGCTATATCTTCAATCCCTATAGCTCAATAAGATCTGACATACTGACAGTGCTCGCTTAAATGAGGGAAACATGTCAAGTTGGTAAGGCGATCTACCATAACATGTATTGCATCCTGACCTCTCTTGGTCCAGGGGAGACCCTGCCATAATGTCCATGGTGATCTTCTCCCATTCCCTCTTGGGGACTCTTCATTATTTGTAGAAACTCTCTGGGTGGAAACATGCAAATCTATATCCTTCTCCATTCTAGGTCCTCAAGGTACCACTGTAAATCTTAACCATCTTAGTAGTACCACAGTGTACGGTGTACCTAAAATCATGAGCTTCCTACACTACATGATTCTTCCAGGGCTAATCCTCAGAAACCCTAAAACACACTAGTAGTGGATTTCTCCACCTACTTTTCCTGGGAGGTGTATTTGAGGTTCTAATAACAATCATTTTATCTGGTCAAGCTCTAGCCTAGATAACTAGGCAACCACTAACTTGACTAATAGGTCTGATTGTATCTAGATCTTAGCCATGTAGGTCTCATCTTCTAGCAATTATAGGGTTCACCTAGCAACCTCTGCTAGCCTCTCTATTGGTCAAACAAGACAATTGTATACCTAAGTTGTGTCTCGGCTAAGAGTATTTGCAACCATAGTAGTTCCCTTATGTGTTTGGTGATGGTGAAAACATAAACCTTCATATACTCCACTCATCATCCTTGTCTCAGGTTTAGGTCTATCTGCACCAAGAGAACTTCGATTTGTTACTCCCATCATCTCGATTATCAAACCTAAATTGGTAACTAAAAGATTCCATACCACTATGGATAGGTAAGTTCTCATATTACCCTTGTTCTTCTTATGCTCTCAAATAACCTATCCAATATATTCTCTAAAGGGTGTGGTACTTCTTTCAATCCTCAAACAGCATAGAAGGGTTTCAACTCATATCACCTCTATCTTTAGTACATGGCATGTGTTGTGTCATGTCTCTCACACCCATAACAAGATGAAATAAGCATTTGGATGCAGTCCAAATATAGAGTTCATCTCATTCCAAGAGTAGAGATGTGGCATCACAGATCACCATCATTCTTTCCAATCTATGTTGAAACATACTTCGCATGACTCCTCACCATGAACATCTCCATTATGTGTCTACACCCATAGGAAGACTTTTTCCATCACCTATGGAACTTAACATCTCTTTTATGTACAATCCTTAGTCATTACCTCAAGGTCTCTAGGGTGCCGGTACTTTTGGGGTGATCTGACCCTTATGATTCTAGGGAGTGCCTCTCACTTTTACCCCTTAGGCGCCATGAACTCATGAAGGTGGCCAACCTCATAACCCATGGGCCTCAGGAAAAGGTAGATATTACCTCCTGACCCTATGGTCTTGTGCATTTAGGGAATAGACTACTCCTACTCCCATCAGTCTTATCCCTACTTGACCTTAGTGTTGACTTAGGATTCTATTACAGCTCATGGTTTCTGTGTTGGTACTCAAGCACATCTCATCCTTGAATCTTCACCTGAGTCTCCATCCTCTCTCTAGGCATGCATGGTTAACTTTGCATCCCTCATAGGAATCATGGTGACCTATCTAACTCAGTATGGACCCATACAAGCTGCCTCCATGGCAACATATCCTCATGCCCCTAAGAGGTGGTCACACATGGGTCTATAGATTCACGATCATACTATATGATCTTACACTTAGCTCATCAAGCTCTTATAAGTTACCTCTTCAGGTTACCTCAAACCTAATCAAAATTTGGTGCTCACCCTACATGAAGGGTCCCTCCCCAGGATGGGAGAAATCTATCACTGGATAGTAACATTCTTACCTCCAAGGTTTACATCATCGGGTACATGCATAGCTCCTATCATGATACATATGCACGTATCTAGCAAGAAGACAACCTACTAAACCATGCTAAGTTCCTTGGTGTGTCATACATATTCATCATTCCTCAAGGTGGGACCAATATCATATATACATTGTAGCCAACTTGTGTGAGTGGTTAATCAAACATATATCTCAATTCAAATGGGGTTTCCTTCTAACACATGGGAAGGGGTGCCAAGATGAATTCTTATGAACTCAATCAGCCTCATGAGCATCATGTGCACCATGTACTACTACTTCCCCTCTTTGGACCAGGAACCCTAGGTTCAACTCTTATGCTTCAGCTGTCTAACTGCATGTACAACTATTCCTACATGAACTGAACCTATACCAGATAGGGCATATACATCCTAACACTCTTCCACATGAATAACCTTTAGAGTCCTACATAAGGGCAACCCACTGGGTGCGAGGCCCCACAACTTATTATCATACCATACCCTTTTAAGGTCTATAGAACTATCTCTCCTACACTCGAAAGGTTGGCTCTCATATCATCTGTACGTTTGTTCAAGAAGCCTTTTTCTCTTTTCTAGGGTTTGGTTCATCTAAAGGCATCTAGGGTATGATAAGCCTCCAAGGATCATGCATGAGGAAACCACATCTATCTACTCTGGGTCGACCATTCTAGGCCATATCATACCCAACTTATCATGATTCCTCATGTCTCGAAGTCAAGGTCTCCAGCCTTCCTCATTGGGCCTCGCTCTCTCTCTCTCTCTAGGGCTAACTAGAGGTTCTCAGTCATAAGATGTGTCTATTCCTACTTGGGTGAAACATAATAACCAAACTTATATTCGATCAAGATCATCCAAAGATCTTGCATGCCCATCTCATAAACTATCGGGCACAACCTATCTAGGTTAGGTCTAAAACCTACTACCAGCTTTGCTGCCATCCTCTTCTATGTAGCGTATATCTCTTCCTATTCATATATGCTCGTTAGGGTTCCTATAAGGTCAAAACTAATCTTCTCAATGAGGGAGCTATCCCTCACCCTAACAGGCACGACCTTCCCAAGGTTGGGTTTCCACAAGGCACTAGAGGTCAGACAACCACCCATAGTTCATGTTTCTCATGCATATCCAAAGCCTTTGCGTAAAGCATGCATGCCAAACCCATGCACATGCATGCATGGTCAACTACGATATCAAACTCATCGTGTCTTCTCTTTCTCTATCCACCGCTTAAGGTTTGGATTGAGCATCATCCTCAGAGGATGTGCCAGGTCTCTTCCTCTTCCTAAAGGCCGCTTCCTCCAAGGCTATATATATCCTCCTCATCCTACGAGATGGTCTAATCTCAGCATTCTCCTAAGAGCATGGCCACGCATTCCATGCAACCTAAGTATGTAACTAAACTCAGTATGAGTTTCTAATTATCAAAACTTATATCCATGACATATTTCTTGCATGCTTTTTATTATTTGGTGGAGGATTCCTTAATCCTTATAATACTTACCCTAAACTCAGGATGGTGGTGGAGAGACAGAAACCCTAAACACTTAGAGTTATACATGAATTAGGGTTGAAGAAGGAAGAAGATAGATGAGAGATTCCTAGAGGTATCTTACTTTGAGTCAAATCCTCCGATTTGGCCAAAAAGTCACACAGAATCTGGGAGTCCTCATAGACCGACTAGTAGGGTAGAGGAAAATCTTGCCAGCCCCAGATCATGATCCTTTTCTAGACACCTTCATCATTGTAAAATCCTCTAATAACTCCCTTGGGTTCTAAAGATTTTGTAAAATTTAATAATTATTAGAGATTAAATGAAAAACCATTCCCTAATACCATTTGTAACGACCCTGCTTCCCGATAAACCCCAATTAAGGAAGATCAAGAAGTCATAAGCGATATCCCAAAAATAGGATCAATGGTTTTACAAATAATCAAAAATAATTAATAAATTCTACTAAAGACTAAAATAAAAACTGGAATAAAAATTTACTTTTAACATACCTTCAAAAATAGGTAACTAGAACTTCTACACGTAGTATAATTCTATCTACCTAAATCCTCCTTTATAAGTTTAACTTTAATATTCACAAGTTCCACTTTACTGTTTGTCCAATTTCAGATATTTCCTAAAATGCCGACAAAAAAAATGTCAGTCAATATAAATGAATATACTGGTATGTGGTGACAAACAAAATATTGCACATAAGATCTAATAATCTAATCATATCAAGTAGTTGTTAACAATGCAAAATTACATTTTTTATGTGAATTCCCAACTGCTTTTACTTATACGCTGGGATACCCTCTCTTAGGGTTTAGTCCTTGCAAGGGACACTAAGGCTACCTTCTTCATCTTGAGCTTAGTACTTGGGGTCAACTCTCTGGGTGCCCAATGGTCTTCCCTCTGGGGCTTGACCACTTTAGACCTTCCCTCTGGGACATGGTCTTGCATCATACATCCAGATATGGTATGTAGTTTTGGGATAGTCACGCATATATACTTAAATTGTGATAGTCATATTCACATTAAAGATTGTATAAATAAAAGCATCCAACAGTTTATTTCCATTGGAATCGATAAAATGTCGTGAAACTATTGAGAAACTAAAAGTGTGTACTCATAATTAACCACATACCTGATTAGGAGATTTCACAAGAAATAATCACAGTCCAATAAATTAGGTAGTCAAACCAAGCAAGAAAGTCAACCACATAAAAGAACATAAACCTGAAAAGCATGTATAACCTATTTACTACACACTCATCAAGAATCTACTTAATTAACTTGTAATTACTTTCTAGGGTTTCTAACCTAAATTAGGGTTTCATTAGATATATTTATAACTTTCCTCTACTAAATCCACAAAACCCTAAAATAGTAGATCTAGATGCAAAACCCTAATTATCCAACTTAATCATATTAACATCTTCCTATCACCTAATAGGCTTAGGATCATCCTAGTATTACTTTCATATAATGAATTTTGAAATATATCGCATTAGAAACCATCAATACCTAGGTTAGGGTTTCTAAGCCCATTAATGCATATTAATATATCAAAACCCTAAATTGGGTTATTAAGCACATGGATCATCTACTTAGACATCAACACATCTTTTTTATTAACAATAGGTTAATATGCCCCATAGATTATCCATATTCCTCATCTCAATTTCATATAATCATCAAATTAGGATTTGTCCTCATTATAAAGCATTAAGGTTAGAAATTTTAACCACTTTTCGAACTACGATCAGATTCTGGCTCTAAAACCATTTTTATTGCATTCTACATAATTTTTTGATCAACTTTCATATATTACATGTTCTCATACATGTACCATTATTTAGATACGAATTTTACTAAATAATTATTTTCTAGCCAATGGGAGCCTGCCATCTCAGCAGGGCAACCTGGTCCCACATGCGCCAATTAAAACACAATGAAAGGATAAAACACCCTTAACTGGATAGCATCAACTCAAGGGTGAATTGGGGATTTCACGATTTGTCATCTTCTACCTTGATCTGACTCCTCACAGTGAGAGGACGGTCAACTCCTCGGTTGACCATAAGCTCTAGGGCCTCTGTGCACGTGCCAACATCATAGATAGCTCTATCTCGCTCCTCCAAACTCGAAGGACTCACTAACTCTTTAGTAACTCCATGCCTTCACCAGAACAACACCTACATAACCCTCGCCAGAGTTGCTCGAAGATGGCGGTGAAGGTCAAGATGATTCTTCCAATTGACAGCAGCCAAACGCTCCATGCACTCTTCTGAACTCATGAGATTAGTTTGTAGATGTCCTGGTGTCGTGGATGATTGAGATTGGGGATTCTTTGGTTTCATCATGAAACTCCATGAATCCAGGGATGGTTGGACTCGGGAAAGTCTCCCAGAGTCAATGGGACTAATCCCAGCTCCGCACATCTCTTCTCTCGTGACTACATTGAAATCAAAAATCACTCAGACTGTTCGAAGGTTTCAAGTCTCTAATCGTGACTCGGATCAGGCCTGATCCATTGGATCTTAGATTCAATGGTCCGTGTCGCCTGAGTTCTTAAATATATAATTTTTAATCCCATTTACATTGTGACATTTAATACAACTAGTGAGTGCACATGCTTTGCACGTGATTTTGATACATAATCTATTTTATAAACTATTAGGAAACCTAAAGACAAATTATTCTAAACAAAATAATGTAGAACTACTAATCATACTCAATATTGTACTTTATTATTACCTTTCTAGCTTCGTTATCTACAAACTGCATTCTATTGTCTCCATTTCATTAATATTTCGATGGGTAGAAATTTGGTTGTTGTCTTCTGTTTATTCTTACATTTCTTGATATATACTTGACCACACGGGTTCTATACTTAAAAAATTATTTGTTTTGTCATTGATCTTGTAGATTCTTTAAAGTTTCTTTTCTATTAGTGTGGTGTATGTCATTCTTATTACTTTAGGTATGATAGTCACCTCTATTATGCATATACTCTTCTTCCCTATAACAATAGTGATTTGTGCAATGCATGAACATAGTAGTCATCATTCCAAATAGAATAATATATAATATGATGCCTAAAATCTATACGTCTTTCAAATTTTATTTATATCACATTATATAAGATCTCCATTAGAGGAAGTTCTCATATTAATAAAATCATCGACCAAAATAACTCAATAATCAAGAAACTAAAAATGATAAAATAATATTAGAGAATATTATGAAATTATATGAAATGTAAATTTAGAACTTTTACTTCATAATATAGTTCTATATGGAATCGGTATTAGTCATTAAATTTTAAACTTGTGATTATATCTATATGTTTTTATTTTATCGCTTAATCAAGACATGCCTAAAAGATCACAATATTTTGTTAAATTCTATTATTCAATATTGATTTTATAAAGACATTTTTCAAGATATGGGTATTATGTATTGTATATTCATATTGATTTGAGTGTGATTATAGAATGACTTTTGTATTTTGTTTTTTTATTTTTTTCTCTACTTTGTTAGCATAAAACATCGAAGGATATAGTCACGTCTCTTCTATCAGATGGTTTCATGATCAATATTGTTCCAATGTTATATATAAATAGTGATTATATTAAAAGAAGTAAACACCTCAAATATAATTCATAAGCACATTGCCTTTTTGACATGATCTTTTCATAAATCATTCTAAGTTATCTTATCACATATAACTATATACCCAAACAAATGACATTTATTAAAAATCAAATATGTTATTAACTACTTAAGATATAAATTCATAGTATTTATATGTTTTATAATTAAAACCTTAATTAATCTCCTTATTTCTAATTATTTACTTCACAGAGTTATCATCACATGGCATATTTCATGAGGTAAGTGGCATTGAGACTAAGAAAATAAAACATACAAAAAAATTGTCTTAAAATTTGTAATAATTGCTTATGTGTAATGTATTATCAATAGCTTTTGATACAATACATGATATATTAATCCTTTTGTATTGTTCCTTAGAGTCAACATTAATTATTATCCCACTCCTTTAGTATCAAACAAATAATAATTTTTGATACGTTACACATGATTTTATGTTGAACATGCAAGGGTTCAAATCTGAGCAGTTTATGATTTTTGATAATTTGGAAATATAATTGTGATCTGGTACTCCAACATTAATTTTAAACCCTATATTATAGGGTAAATGTTGAACGACACCACTTTCTAGTTTATTTGTTGGTCTTGACTTAATTGGAACATTAAAGTTTTCCTAATATTTTCAAATTTTGTTATAGTTTGACATTTTATCCATAGACTTAAGCCCAAGGTAGGGTAAAAATAAATATACAATATGTTAGTTAGTGTTATCACATGTATAAGTAGATTTGCACTCTAATTACCAAAGTGATAGTTTGGTTTTCAATGACGTCAAAATTATGCCTTTTTCAATTTCTCATTTATAATAATAATGATAAGTTCTTCAACTTTTGAAACAATTTTTGCATCGAAGAAAATAAAATCTGAGTTTTAGTCAATTATATAAAATTCATTGAATGAATTAGTATAATAAACCATATTACAACACCACCTTCCTTATTATCCATTCTAAAGTGTGGGAAATAAAAATAAAGATTTAAAAAGTTGTTATATGAAGAGGAAAGTACAACCATTTTTTCTCCATAATCGATTTAAAACATTATTGACTTATCATTTATCAATTTGGCAAAAAAAATTATGATTCATATGAGAATATGAATACAATACAAGACACAACTCAATCTGTTTCAGTTATATAGATAACTTTGACCATGGAAAATAAACATTATTCTATCCAAATGTTGTTTGGTAAGTCAATAACATTACAAAGGAAAATTGATAAAAGAAGAACATGTGCTTAAAGTGTATATGAAAATATAAGGATTAGATGCTATTGCAACAACATCTCTACATAGAAGGTCTATACAGAACATTTTTACATAACTATATATTTGATCAGTTTTCACTTATTTGGATTTGGTTCTTTAGGTGTGGCATGTCTTTTGTACTTCAGTATTGAAGTGTAGAAGGTGGACTTGAAGACAATGACAATATTTTCCATGCCTATTTTCAATTATTATTGCGGAACTACTACATGGACATGTGATAACTTCTCTTTGTTTGTGGGTTCTTGACACATTGGTATCTCATAGTTGTCGGTCTAAGAAAATACTCAATTTTAATTCATGAATGATAGGTTTTATGTAGATATAGGTAATCCTAAATATGGAAGAAGTGCATTATATTGCAATCCCTAATTGTTATTGATGGGCTGATTGTGTAGTACTATCCCTAGTTTTCTATCCAATCCATGTTGGATTGAATTGAAAAGCATGACGTTCCATGTGAATTAACTATTACAAATTTATTTCTTGTTTTTCGTATCACATTTACACATATGTTTAATTTCATTATAATTATTAATATTTTATTTTATGTTTATTTGACATGCTATTGTGGTTAGATTCAGTTTTTCACGTGACTAAGAGTCCATGTAAATTATGATACGATAGCATAGTACTATCAAGTTATGTAGAAATGTAGTTATTGTCCACCATAGATATGGAAGTAATGCTTGTCTACCATGTCTAACCAAAATCTTTTAGGTCACGTCAATCATCTTGGGTTATCAAGACATTGTTTGTAATAAATCATTTTTTATGTAAATGTTCTTCACATTTTGTGTTATTCTATATAGATGACTGAATTCAAAACATAATCTATGAGGATACACATTTGATGCATTTTCAAGAGTATTGTAATATATGACAATGAAATTAAACAAAACTACCACAAGAAAGTACAGTTAAGTTTTATTTCTCTAAATAAGAACCTTATACACGACATTCATACAATCCCAAAAGAACTTAAATGAACTTCGAGAAGAAAGTTACGAATCTACATAAACAACATGCTTAACAAAAACACATCAAACGTGCATAGAAAAATGAGGATGCCTTACTTAACTAAGAATTCATATGTTGTTTCGAGAGAAAGCATCGATCTAGAGCAATAATGCAGTCCAGGATACATTGATGTCTTCGTAAATTAACATGAGGAAGTTGTATCTTAGAAGTTGGATAGGCACTGCAATGAAATTTTCCATATGTTTTGCCTCGCTCCTGTGTTAGGATGTCAGCCACTACAAGAGCAAAATGAGCATATGTATGATCGATCTCACTTTCATCAACAAATTTATGACAACATTTTATAATGGGTGTGCCACAATATAGAGGCGTTGTCATTAGTTCTAAAAGATGCCTATACGACCCAAAAGGAGATTACTACTTGGATGAGACAATTTAATACACGTTAGGATTTCCCAAACTAAAAAGATAACAGGTGTTGAGAAGACATGTTAAGCTTGTAATATATATATATATATATATATATATATATATATATATATAACATTGGGTTTGTTGTTAGACTCATATCCGACGTTAGTGATTCAATTTCTTAAATATGAAAGTCTGAATTGACAAAATATGATAACGCTACAATGTGAACACATAGAATATACCTAAAGTTATACCAATTAAAAAGAACATAGTGAAATTGAAGCCCGTGGACAGACTGAAAGGAAGAAGATACACATCGTTGACTCTCTCTCCCGCCGGATTAGAAAATAAAAGGCTGTCTTGCAACTGGTGTATTTGGAATGCCGGTAAGCTTGGGTTTCGATGGACTGTCTACGAATCAAAAGCACAACATGGCAGATTGAAATCTGTCTATTTAGTGACTATATAAAGAAGATCCACATGACTAATGAGTAATCTCTTTTCAATCAATAGTTCATTCACTACAATGCCCTCGTGCAGGCCAGGTGTTGGAGTCCGTATTCCCCAACAGAATGTCACCAACGTTGTCCATATAATCCGATGATGTAGCCAGCGTAATTAACTAGCTTAAGATGTGGCATAGTGCAGCAGTTCTTGCGTGGTGGCCATAATACATCTTTCAGGGGTTTTCAGGATGTAAGAGCATTGTTTGTACAGAATTTGATGCACTCTAGCTGCTCTTGGCGATTAAATTCTTCAACTTTCCTTTAGAGAATAACGATATGTATATATTTAAGACTACCTTTGTCGTTGATTTGCATACTACACATCCATGTCCCCGATAATGCATATTCTCTCAACCACCATGCATACTGTGTTGGCATGGCTGGGTCATGTGCTCTACTCAATGCCACCGCAGCTGCTCATGAACATTAGGAAGAGGGGTCCAATGATGGAAGAAGGCAATATCCAGAATGAATGTTAAAGGGACATAGTGCATTGTGCACACGGCGGAAGATACGCATAATAACAACCAGGCGGAAGATACGCGCAATAACAACCCAGGAAGAGCCCAACTTATCTTGGGTATTTACATGGAAGAGAGGCGTAAGAGCCCATCAATATACGGGAATATAGGTGGACGAAGACGAATATTGGTACTTAATATAGTAAAATAGTAGATTTTGGTAAAGTGCTAACAAATTATAATGACACAAACGCTCATGGAAATGCTAATGTATAGTTATACCAATATAATAATTTTATTTGGTACCAACAAAATAGTACAATACTAGAATGGCATAGTAGTAACTATCAACGACCAAAGTTTTACACGATACTAACACAAAATTCAATAATGGGACCTTGTTGTACTTAATAGAACTAGTACATGCACGTGCTTTACACGTGTAATTTTGAAAAGTGCATGCATTTCATACTGTTCTTTCCTATATATTAATTGATGGTTGTGTCTTCTTCTGATCCATGACTACCGGTCTCTGACTTACGTGAGTTAAACACTTTAGTACACCAATGCAATGTTGGGAATTATTAATATATATTTAATATTTTAATATAAACACTACTATAAACAAAGAACGTATAGTTATTCATGGTGTTTAAAATATATATACCGCTCTATATGTTAGTAAAAATATTCAACTTTTGCGATCAATTTCAATGTTGACTTGTTCCGAGACTTTTACAGACATCCAAACTTCCTAGTTTCACTTTCGCAACAACATATACAATATCTTAACAACGATATTACCATTATTAGGTGTGTTATGTTTTTCATTGTGGATTTGGTGTATTTTATTTTTAATCCCAATATATGCATGTTTATTGTAATTAAAAGTTTTTTCATCTTAGTATTAATGCTCAATGAGATATTTGTGGTTATGTAAAATAGATATAATGTTTTATAGAGATATTGAGGGTCTCCAGGTCCTTGATGCTTTAAGATTTGGTTTTCTTATTTGTAATTATTCTAGTTTTCACTAAGACATCTGATTTTGTTTTGTTTTCTTTTATACAACTTGGTTCCTCTTCTTAAAGTCATTTAAGCCATCAAAAAATTAATCATAAACTAACATACATTGACTTTTTTTATTTCATATACAATATAAAAAATTGATCATGAGTAGAAAAAACAATGACTTATTATGCAACTTCCATTTTAGAAGAGAGATAGACAATTTAATGCAAATAAATTTGGAAACCTCACTTTCTTATAGAAATTGCGCATGCAATACACACACCAATACCGCAAATATTCAGTTCAAATTAAAAGATCAGAATCATGCATTGCCATCATTGTTTTGATGTGTTGATTGAGTTGGAATGATGTTTATCTTGTTGATAGACTCAACGTTCATTATTTGATGAGAAGAATCTATAATCCAATGTGTTATTTATCATTTCAACTCAATGAGAATTGTGTTCACGTGTTGACTCTATTTTTTAATTCCTTATGTAGATATATGGATGCATCTTATTTCATATTGTTTCTATTTATGGAACCAAATTATGAAAGAAAGACTTATAAACATTAGTTCTAATTTTAAATATTCAATTTTATTTATAAATTTTCTAAAATTTACTTTACATTAGGAAGTTGATGAAAATGTGGTGAGGTTTGGAACGGTTTCTAACCACCTGAGTTCCATCAAATGCAATTAGTCTCTTCTTTCCTCATGTGATCATGGTGAATATTTCATGCCAAAAATGTGAATCTAAGCAACAATACTATTTGCAAAATGTTGTATCAAAGAAAGAAACTACAATTCTCACGTTATAGGGGCCAAATACTATGCTAACTAAAACATGCACGATGAGATTATTTACTAACCATAGACATTGTTAGGTATACCACTTCCATGGTGCTAGATAATTAAAATTAATTGAGCCACATATTGAATTAAATTTAACCACTTCTCAACTTTTCATGCACATCAAAATTCTCACAATTACCATTGATAATATCTTATGGTTTAAATATGACGAGATAGTGAATGTTCATCATTTAATTACGTGATTTAGTAGAAAGAAAATGAGGAACTTGCACTACCTATATTATTTTAGTAATACCACATACTAAAGAACAACATTTCATTTGCAACACCAGCATTACTCATCATTGTATGTCATGATCATCCACTGAGGTGAGGTCATATAGCATTGATACATTGATCTTTGTTTCGAGTGAACTTGGCAAATTTTGGTGAAAATTGAGTATGGCTAAGAAATCTCAAATTTGGGTAAATTTTAAAGTTTAAAAAGAATAATAATTTTACTTGAAGATAATATTTATTAGATAATTTAGAATACTTAGCGGAATATCAATGTATATTTTGTATTCATAAGCTTTAAAATAGTTTGTACAACTAATTATGTTTTGAATTTTTTAATGAGCCACATTTAGATGTTATAGGAAGAGAAAAATTTCAATCCCCCATTATTTTGTTTCAAGCTATCACTGTTGTACTTATTCATCCAAACTTTCCCATTGATGTGATTCCTGAAAATAGAAAGGTCTATCATTCACAAAATCCATTTTCGTACAACATGCGTATGTATGCATTTTTTTTATTATATTCTTTATCAATTATAAGTTTACGTCATAGCCCAAACACTTATAAATCTAAAATCATATAAATTATAATTTTCAAATACAATTATATACTTCTTACCACCATACTTGAGGTGGAAGACGAGGAAAAGTCAACACAATGGCACGTCATACAATCAAACAAAGTTTGATAGTACAAGGTGAAAAGCCAATTGTGAAAGCTTCTATATATTTCTTAATTTATTTAAACATGAAAATGAAAATGAAGAAGAGTTATCTAACCATCAATCTGTTATCAAAAAATCTAACCATAAATCTCAAATAAAAATATATTATTGAATGATTGTCATCTAAAATGTTGTATAATATTATTATGTTGACTTACCATGTTATGGAGGTAAGTAGTTTCAGTGAGTGGATGTAATCATGGATAATTTTTATTACTTGATGTCATGATAGCCACCAAAATTTTCTTTGACATAATTATGTTTTTTTCATGTTCGTCACACCAATGACAACAAATATCCTTCAGAAGGGGGAGCGGTATATTCATATTGACACACACTGTGAATATGAGGGAACTATGTTGGCACGAAACTTTTTTATTGATTATTAATAATTTTGACTAACAATATTAGATGAAAATATCAATTGTGTATTGGTAGTAGTATATGATCTATGGCATTGTTTTATATATTCTCTTTTGTGGTTCTTGTTGTGTTGGCCATTATACAATTATTATTTAGAATCCATCTTGCTCTCTTGATTGGTTGTCCTATCATATCTAACATTATACAATAATCAACGGTAGTGGTCACGACTAAAACCCCCAGTATTTTGCTCATGTGGTGTTTTTTTTTATTAATAGTTCCAAGTGCTTGTATAATTTCAAGATGATTCATGTCAACTCCATATTGTTATATTGCAAAGGTACTTGAGAACCAGTGTACCTTGGTAAAATTATTAAAAATTGTGAAATAATATTTAAAGAATTTAAAATTAGTAAAAATCACTATAATGAAAATTGAATTAATAATTGTCATTCCATGTATTTATATGTAAGAGGAAGTATTAAAGTAAGGACATAACAATAGGATAACAAACAAGTTTTTATACCAAATTAATTTAACATTCATATTTAAATATTTTTTGTTTCATGCCATTGCCTACTTGTTGTTAAATAAGTAGTGGAAGGTCATCGTTACAAGTCAACAAAATAAATAACATTACTTTAGTTTCTACTGAGTAACTTCTTCATGATAGAGGTCATCTAATCAATTACCTTTTCAAAATAACATATAAGCATAGTTTTTATCCTAATGCACAAATTTGGTAACATATATAACTCATGTTCATTTCATTAGTATTTTACATGGATGTTCTGGATGGTATGATGTGCCAATAATCAACACTCATTTTGAGATGCTAAAAGAACCACTTAGCACATGTATTTTATAATGCTAGCTAGTTAGATTCATATAATTAATAATCTAGGGTGATATGACCTACATTTACAAGAGCATAAAATGAGGGTGGTTGAAGCACACATCTTCAACTACATCTAGAAACTTATCTAATAAGTAATCCTCATGGTAACCAAAATATTGTTAAAATGATCTCTAACAAAATAATAGTCAAAAAGATAGTGTGAGTGAGGTTTCAGTAGTTTAAAGAACCAAAGCTCCAATGTATAGGTAAATGATTTTTGTAAACTTTGCAAAATATCTTCAATGCTTATGGGTGGGATTAGATTTTACATTACGATACTTACTTAAAGAGAGATGACTTCAAGGTAGATCCTTTACATATTAGAACATACCTTCATGAAAGATATAAGTTGGATTTGTTTCATGTTTGAAATTATCACTATATTTTTATCATATAATTGCTTCTTTCTATTGAGGCATCACCACACATTAATTTCATTATTAGTAAAATTGTTAATGTACATTCAAGAAAATAACACCAAATATGCTATACTCAATCCTTTGAGTTGTAAATTTTTGCATGCCAGAGGACAATCTAACAAGGAGAATTAACTATTATGATTCATAGATTTTTAATAGTAAAATGCACTAAAATATGTAAGAAATATAAATAAGTCGAGCTGGTGAGGGATAGAGTGGGTGGTGAATTATCATGGTCTCTAAAGTAGTGACATGAGTTCAAACTACTTATACAAATATTTCACCATATACCAACCTCTCGGGTCTCTGACCTCCACTATGGACTATGGAAGGGGGTGATTTTCACTCTTAATCTCAAATATGACTTAGTGGAAACTTTAATATTAGTATTTTTTTATATTAAGTGTGTCATTCACACATAACTAAAATGCATTTCATTAAAAAAATGACATTCAAGACATAAATAGACAAAAATTGGAGTTTAAATGTTTATTGTAATTATTATAAAATTCATAAAGAAGTAGAAACATTTTTGTCAATATTGACATTAACAATTAGTTCTATTTGAACATGCTTTCATATATTTGAACAACATCAAAAGTTGAAAAAGGCTCAAATTTATGTCATTATATTTATACCACAAGGAACCACACCAGTTGGAATATGGAACAATGAACATCCTCTTTTAAATATCATCCATGCCTACATCCTCCCTGAGACCTTTGACCACAAAAATATGATCCGGGTTATATTTGGGACATGCCCCTTTGGCCACTGATCCACTATGTCAAAACTTGTATACTTTCCTCTGTGATGGAAGAGTAGTCTATATTCGATTGGATAGTCTTGAATTTAAATGGAAGTTAACCATATTATTATCTTTTAATATGCATTGAAATAAATCCCCAGTAACAAGTTTCTTACTGTGACCGTGTTAATATCTGGTTTTTGTATTTTAGGATAATGTTTATTCTTTAAATTTAAGCATCACCCGTCTAGATTAGTGGAGAACCTATATAATTCTAGTTGTGTAGATATGTACATTTTGTACCTATCGAACGTATGGTGATATAGATTAGAATAACAACATAAAAATGGCCTCAACACAAATGTAAGTGTATGACTATAAGACAATGCAGGGAAGAATGAAACAACCATCACGACATGGACAAAAAGTTTTAGTTTATCTAGTAGCCAACATGGAAGAGTTTTCTCATAGTCAGCTTGAATAGAATCTAAGGCTCAGATGATATAATCCACAAAAAATTTTAAAAAAATTGATATTCTTATCTTCCTCAGGGTATAGACTTCTGTATGAAGTTGGTAAATGATTTTATAGCGAAAAGCTCTACAGAAAAAGGTATTTACCTACAGCTGAAAATATTTTGTGCTAATCCATATAGGAATCCCTTTCCATAATATAATTTGACTGCCACCAAATGAGACAGTTTGGGGACAGAAGATATATGGATGTGACTTTAGCTTTAATGCATGATACACATGGCAAAGATGAGATTCCAACTATAGGAGGATAAACATGGAGGCAGGGAATACGAGCTTGAGGCACCACAAAGATGATAAGGTATTTTACGAGTTGCAGATAAGTATGTGACATGTGAGTAGAGGGATTGTTTTGGCTTGCCTAAAAGTACATAAGGGGGGAGTCGCTTCTGGTGGTCGACAGATGTTGTCATTCTGGGGAGGTAAGAAAATGTATCAAATAATGCGTCTCAATTTAGTTATGTAACATCCCTGACTTGGGTTATGCTTTAACCCTAAATGTTTTGCTTAATAAAGTTGATTATATGCTTGCTCTTATCTTTTGAAAAGTAATTATGGCTCAAGAGGAGCTTATGTTTCAAATTTAGTCCTTTTTTAATAATGTTGAAACATTGTTTTGTTTGTTTTGGACTAAAGTGCAAATTACCCAAATTGAGGGGTTAACTTGTAAATGTCACATGATAAAATGTTCCTCAGATTTTGAAGCATCATAGGAATGAGTATGACACAATGGTATGGCTTCCACAAACTTGAGCACCAAGATAGAGCTTGCTGAGCAATCTTTGTGCATTAAAACCTAGTTTTGGTGTAATGTACAATTTACCCAAAACCTAGGGTTCAATATGAAAAATGCCACCTCTAGATAATCCCTCATATTTCTTGACATCATTTAGAGAAAAGAAAATGAGAGGGGAGTCTCATTTGAATCACTTTGGAGGAGAGAGAATCTTAATATTAAAATAATCAAGATTTAAGCATAAATGGAACTTTACTTCAAATTAATGCAAAAATAAATATGTTAATGGGAGTGCCCATCAACCAAAATTGAGATGGTTGAATTTTCTTAAGTGTGAACGTTTTTTTGCCTTGCAAAGGCCACGAAAATATCCAAGTGAGTGGAGAGCCCACTCACATTTGTTAACTAAAAAGTAATATCCACTCAAATATGGATATTATTATTATATGAATTAAGTAATTTATTTTCCTTTAATTCATGTATAAAGAAGAGGATTGCAAAGGGTAAGAGTATGGATTCGTGGGAAAGGATTTGAGTGGGAGATGTGGCATCAATTTAAGAAAATAAAGGAATTAATTATTACTTTCTCTATCATTGATTTTTCTTATATACATCCCATTTCTAAGCCAAATGAAAGGCTTTCTCGATCCTTTTTCTTTCCTTGCTTTGGTTGAACACTAAGGGAGATAAGGAGCAACAGGAAGACGAACTCCAACCTGTAGGTAAGCTCCTTAATCATCTTCAACCTTGATTCCATGGTGGAAATCAAAAATCAATGCTTGATTTCTTCTTTTCTCCATTCAATCTTCAACTATGGCCATTCTTTTCACTCAAAGACGTGAGCACAAGCTTGGGATAGTTGATAAAGCTTCTTCCCCCGTTGAAGACGTGGAGTTTGGAGCTTTGAATCTTATTTGAAGGTGGGTTTTATAACTTGAACCCTTAAATGTTATTACTACATACAATTCTTCATCATTTGTTGATTGTTTTATTCTCCTTGAAATTCCTTTGATCAATTGATGCAATTTCTATAAGTACGGTAGTAGCTTTTGAAGGATCGAATCTTGATGATGATGACATCATACTAATTACACACCTTAACAAAGATCTAATGCAAACAGTTTCAATGACTTGAGACCAAACGGTCTCAAGATCGTTTGAAACCAAACAGTTTGAGGTCAGGTGTTGTTATAAATTGATGAAACCAAACAGTTTGAGGTCTCAAAACCATTTTAGGTCAGGTGTTGTTATAAATTGATGATGATCCAATGGTTTTTAGTTGAATTAATTTCAAAATGGGTCAATACTTTAGGGCTTCTTGATTGCAAACCCTAAATCAATTTGTTGAAGAATCCCTAATTGAATTCAATCAATTTCAGTGGTTGGATGGGTCAAACGGTCTCAAGACCGTTTGACACCAAACGGTCTCAAAACTATTTGAGGTAAAATGACCACAAGACCATTTGAGGTCAGTTGAGGTTATGATTGAATGATGATTTAATTATTTCAATTGAAGTAATTCCAGTGATTACAATAATTGATGGGTTGAATAATTGGAACCCTATTTAATTGATTGAAAGTCCAAAATGATTCATTCGATTTCAAGATGTTTTGGACCAAACGGTCTAGAGACCATTTGAGTGCAAATGGTCTTGAAACCATTTGGAATCAAACGGTTTCAAAACCATTTGAATGACCAAGTGGTTTCAATTTTCAAACGGTTTCAATTATTGGTTGGTTCAATTGATCTTAGTGATGAATTGTTCAAACAGTTTCTAATGTTGAGTGCCCAAACGGCTTCAAAACCGTTTGGAGGGCAAATGGTCTTAATCCTAGATGCCCAAACAGTTTCAAAACCATTTGGAGGGCAATTTACTTCAAACTGTTTGGAGATTTAAAGGTCAAAACCGAATAGAGGTTTAACATATACAAAATTGATTTGAAGATTTAAAGTGATGAAAGATCAGTTGATCCCATAATTGATAATGATGATTATCAAAGATAAGTATAATGGTTGAATCCCTAATGTACTTAGATGATTGGTACCCTTAGAGGGGTTAACCTTTGATGCTTATGAAAGCAATGACTTAATACACTATGCTAACCCTAAATGTATGTATTTGAATAAAGGATTGATTCAATCTAATCAAGATTGGAGTAATGAATATCCTAGAGAGGATGAGAGAGAGAGAGATTAGTACATGTATAATAATCATGTAGCAATTCAGCCTCAACACATTCAAAATAAATAGAATATGTAATTTCGGGTATGATCCTTGATAAAGAGATCATGAACCCCTAATTGAGGTGGTTGATGAACCTAAACCCTAATTTAGGGCAGTTCTATGTAAAACCCTAATCTAGGGTGATGGTGTGACCCTAATTTAGGGTAATGACATGAGAAACCCTAATGAAGGGTTATGTTAAGTGAAACCCTAATACAAAGATGTTATGTTAAACCCTAATCAAGGGTGATGTCAAAATAAAACCTTAATGCAATAATGTGATGTGAAACTCTAACTCAAGGTGATGCTATGTACTGATATGTGACACTTTGATATGAAATCCTACCTTGATATAGGATAAAGATATGTGGAGCCCTAATCTTGGGTTATAATGCATGAAACCCTAATGTTGGGCAATATGATGATAGACCATAACCCTAATTTGAGTAATGGGATGAGTATTTCTAATTGACATGAATTGGGAAATTCTAACTTTAATGTGGAAATAGTGATGTTATTCTTACATTGCATAGTGTTGATATATGATTTGATATAATTGTTATCATATGCACTAATCATGCAGGTATTATGAGATGTTGGACATAGCCAGGTATGAGCTATGATGTTTTATTAATGAATTGTTTATGGGCCTTGTAGGCCATAATATGTTGTGTTGCCTAGTGAGAGGTAACAAGAGATATTAATGGGCTTTAAGAGCCATGTGAAATGCCTGCATTGCAATATTATGTTTACATTGGTTAGATGACCTGAAGGCATTAAGTTACCTGATAAGTGGTAACAAGTGTTTTGATGAATTAAGGGTTTGAATACCCATATTCCATAATCATGATGAGGAGCTGTTAAGGGATGATAATGCCCCTGATGTGACAAGGGATTGAGATCCCAATGTTTAATAAAGCTTTGAAAAGAACTTGATAGAAATAGTACTCATTCTTTGTAGCATTTGTTATAATAATTTATGTTTGAAAACATGATAGATGCTAAAAGAATATTGTAATGTACTTAATTAACCAAGTGAAATGGTATCATGTAGAGCCCTGACCATAGATCCATCATCGTCAGTAGTTTGGTGATGGTGAAACATGTTTTCCTACGGGAACTCCTGGAGGGCATACTTTTGAGAATGTGGGGGTTATGGGTGCGAATATCCTTACACCCTAATGGAGGAATTGATGTGAGATAAACATTTAATCTCTCAATCATTCATTATATATGGTGGGATGGATGTATCATTAATCTCCTAAATGTCGGAATGGATGTATCACTAACCTCCTGATGATGTTAATACTAGATCGATGTGAGATGATATGAAATCTCTCGATTGTGAAGAGAGTACAGCATTCCATTGTAACTCTAATAGTGAAGATGCTAGTATACCTTGGAAAGCTATTTAGCAGAGACACAAGATGTCCTGCATTTGGTCCTCACACTGACTGAGGAAGATGAGGTCATGGGAATCCGACTCTTCTATTGACCTATGTATGGTACCGATTTTGATTTCGCAATGGTCGGTTGGAGTATGAGCGGTATACCTCATCTCCTCAGGGCTTAAGTATGCTTGTAAAATGTAATCAGACGTGTAGCATATTTTCTTAAGGTTGAAATACGAGAATCATTGGTTGATGTAGCTTGCTTAGTATATCTTATATGGATGAATATTATACATGTTCTTCATATTCCTTATTGAATAAGTGACATGCTACTTTATCAAGATATAGCTGAAATGACTTGAATAGAGAATACTGCTCTAATCTATTTAGACATTGATTTATCTACTGTTGAATACTTATGATTCTTCTGCTCAGTTTTATTTTATTAACTGCAATAATAATATTTCTGGCAGAGAGTTATATCTCTCGTTGGGACAATTTCAATTGTCTCACCCCCTGGGATTCACTTTTTAGGTAGACACAGAAGGAGAAGCAGAAACCCTACAGTGGGTGAAGAACAGCAGCAACGGTAGCAAGGACAGTAGTGAATTCTCAGGTGGAGACACTGGTTGTCATGCCCTGTAAATAGAGAGTCATATGTGTTGTCTCTGTACTCTCAGGTCCTAGGAGTTAATAGTTAGTTAAATTTTGATCTGAGATTTTGGCTTGATGCCTCAAGATTTTTGTACTGCCTATGTATAGTTTAACAGGGTAGTTGATGCTTGTAACTCTCGAGAAGGAATGGTATAAGAGATGTACTGATGAACCGGAATGTAAATCAATTACTTTGGTTCTTTATGAAAGAGTTTTTTTTAGTTTATGGATCTCTTTGTAAAAAGTTTTAAATTTTAGTGATTTTCAATAATTCCACTACTAAAAAACGCTTCCGCTTAGTTAATGACGTTTTGTTTGAATGGTGTATCACAAGTTAAGTGATAAAAGAGTAATAAACACTGTAATTTCTTTTGTTGTATTAAAGATATCACTTAAGAAGGACTCACCACTGCACATACTCTCGCCGATATCAGTCTGTCCGTTCATAATCATTGCTTACAGAGAAAGAACACAACCTCAAATATGCAATTATTATTGATCATGATCGGAATAAGTAGCCATATCAATTGCCTTCCATCCAAGAAATATGTTGGCCAAAGAAGCAGATCTTTCATAGTTGTATGCATGCTAACGAATGATGGGATAAACTTTAAGATGAAGCACAACTTTGGAATTCACTCAATCAATCATTGAGTACATCCGTCAACAATTTTATATGATTAGGAGCATGTCAACTTACTTTTCTTTCAATGTCACAGAGGCCGGAAGTAGCCTTGACAAAGCAACCATAGCTTCATCTACTACCTTGATTTTGTACTCCTCTTCTGCCCTTTGATCTGTGATAGGGCGTCAGTGCTTTGTTGTTCCAAAATTTGATGTCTACGATGAAGCACAGGGGCTTGTAGATCCGGTGAACCCTCTGATTGTGGGAGGGACAGAGAAAATAAGTTGTGATGCCAGTCGGTGAATCAACATAGAAATAGATCGGAAAACCCTAAGAAACTTCTGCAAATATATGTATTTTAGGAGTCCAACTGATACCAAAATTACTAAGTAATAAAATAATAACTTGCACGATAGATAACATATGAATCAAGAGTCCATCCATCGGTGGTAAATAGGGAGGATGGAGACAATTTGTCACTCTTAGTAGAGTATAATAGTAGATTAAAGGATTATCCAATCACTTTAGGAAATCTCGTAAAAACCATATCTCTCTCCTCATTTATCCTTTTTCCATCCAAATTTTGGGGAACGTCTAATATTAGAATTAATTACTCATATCCCAAGTTTGAGTCCTAAACTCAAAAGAAAAGAGGGGTTTTATTCACATACAAGTTATTATACATTAAAGCTGAGTTTATTCATATTTTCTCTTTATTTCACTTTTATCTTCTTTATTTGGATTCCTTATATCTCAAGAAATCTTAGGGATTCGAAATCTACTCATGATGAACAAACTCATAGCCTTATAGATGATTCCAAATTATTCCTGATTCATATTTCAATTTCCTTTATTAATAGATTTCTTTTTCATCTGTATTCCCTTTTAACCATATTGGGCTTATTATTCAACAAGGCCCACGAAGATATACATGCAAAAGACATTTAGCAAGGAAATCCATACAAATATTTTAAATAACACAATTTTCATAATCATATATCTTTAATGGAGAAATTACATCTCAAACCATATGAAGCTAAAAATTGGGGTTGTAACAATGGACACGTCGTGTCTGAGTTGGGAGTTGTGATCATGGACTCTCTCGTCACCAATGTTGTGGAGACAGTGTCAGACAACAAGTCTCAGAGATGGCATTAGCAACAACAATGTACCTTACTATGGTCCCCATAATGTAGTTTACTAGATCAAGCTGGTTCATAGAAAATCTACAAAATTGTTTGGTCCACTCCAAAGTAAGAACATCATCTCAAGCCTGATCTACATTGGTCGTGAAATATACAAATTCCACTAACTATTGCTTGGACCGGATTAGATTCTTCTTATAAGCCTACTCTATAGGGATGTATCACATTCAACATTAATCTATTGTTTACGAGAAGCACTATCACACCAACTCACATCGGTAACCCACTACCACAATACAAGATACCCCTTCCCACTTCTGCCCAAGCTCTTAAGGTAGTATGTGGTTTCTTATGGAGGTGGCACTTGGGCTGAGAATGTACTAGAAATCCTCTACTTGTAAAAAAAATCTATAGATCTCTGTTTGAGCAATTGTTTGCTTAGAGAGTGATGAACGTATTGGAAATCCCCATCTTGGAGTGTGATGAACAACACTTATGTTTGAACAATTCTCTTCTTAGAGAATGATGGATGTCAATGCCAAACTTTATGCTTAAAATATGCACTAATTGCTAAAATTAACTACAAAGATATAATTTCAATTAAAGATTTCAATCATGGTTTTGCATGTGGTGATCCATCATCATTTCATTCCATTTGCCTTTGATACCTTTTGATTTTTAACTGGTGATTCTATTTCCCTCTTATGATGCATCCAACACATCATAAATTAGAGTTTGATGATGTCGCCATCTACATATTCAAATTTTGTCCTTATATCTTTGAGCTTTTATATTAAAAAAGGTTTGGCAGCCTAATTTGTAGCTAGTGCCTCTACAAAGGCATTTTTGTAAATATGTTCTTTCTAATGAGTATACTTTATTTTATAGTCTTTTCTGTAATCTTTTCCTTATATCAAGACCATTTTCTAACATGATGAATTTTGTATGTAATAAAAAAATATTTTAATAGTATTCTTGATACTATTTTGAATGTGAAGATGAAAACAAAGGACAATTATAAGTCTGATTTTGATTTACATGGAATGAACCTTTACCAAATATTGTACCGGATAATGAGGGGGGTAAAATATTGTTACTTGATGCAATATTTATATTATCTAAATAAGGAAAACATTTTTTTCAAATTTAAAAGATGGAAAGGTGCCATATGTGTTCTCTTCTTATAATTAACATTTTTTTAATATGGAAGAGTCTAAACTTATATCAATTAAAAGTAATGTTTGTCACATTCTTTTACACCAAAATACTTCCATCTACATTATGCATTTTATTCTAAAGGTTGTGTATGACTCACATCTTAAGGTGTTAGTCTTTTAAGATGTTGGTAAAAATTGCATCAATATGGGGGACTTCAAACGATTATAAGATCAAATTACAATTATAATTTGTAAATTTGAACATATGTCTACATTTTGTATTGCTTTTTTCTAGATTACATGGTCGGATGGACTTTACTTGGGGAAAGGGATCACTATACCAAAGAAAATTTGAACTCCTAAACTTCTTTGAGGATCTACCTTTAATAAAAATGGAGATGGAGACCAAGGAAATATGTTCTATAAGCATGGAATGTAGGTAACCGTTAAACTAATGGGAGACCTTGGTCTTTAATGCAGGAAAAGAGGAAGTTTATTTTACATGTTAAAAGTCTTTTTTAATTAGTAATCAAGAATCAACATAGGGGCACCTCTAGAGAGGCAAATGTATTATTGTTTGTAGGCTAAAAATGATAGTTTCCTAGTATTCTCTTGGATAAGTGCCTTATAATGTAAGGAAATAAGATTATCAAGTTTATAAGCAAGTGCAGTGCTCAGGTAATTTCTGATGCTTTTGTGTGAGTAGTTGAGAATGTCGATGGGGCTAGATTCTTTTATGAGCTTTTATAAATAAGTTTATAGTATAACAGTCACATGAGTGATAATGATCATATCGAGTAAAGATGAAGGTTGTGAATTTTTCATAACAAGCCCTAAAAAGTAATATCAAATATTAGTTCAAAAACTCAACACAAATATAGTTCTTATCTATGTGATTGTTTTGATGTCCATTAAAGGTGTCCTTAGTACCCCTTTTTAATAAACCCAAGGATGTTATATTCATCTCACATTTCCTTGGGCTCAATTATAATAAAATAATGCATACATTAGACTAATCATGAACACAAATGTGTAAGCTACACCCTTGCAAAATTTATAATTGGGCATGAATATTACATCTCCTACAAATAAACTATGTTTGTTTCTTGGAAATCTCCTATCTATCCCTATTATTCTTTTGTCAAAGTGATAGGCTCAAAATTTCCTTGTGGGGGCATTGTGTTTGAGTTTGCTATTTGTGTTTTGTGGTATGTTCCTTAACCTGCCAAAACCTGAGCCACCAATGCATTTAACCTTCATTAACATCTCGTGTGTCGAATGACATATTGTTGCTCCCCTAATACTCTTTGTTGTAGCGAGGAGGTCAACCTCCTAGAAGCTTGTCATAATCCCCATCGACGAATAAATGTTGAAAATGTATTCTGATGGACCTATTGTTGTGGCAAAGGCTTGTTTGACTCTATGTTCATGATAACTCATTATGTCTCCTACCGCATTGGTAAAGACTTTCTATGGCAACACCTAGCATCAAAATGTTAAGCTTCAACTTGCCAAACTTTGGTGGTTCACATTGGATAAATGGAGGCCTTGGGCGATGGTGTCATCCAGAAGTCGTAGTAGATGAAAAAACTTGTGAGTTCGGCATCGCCAATATGCTTAGAGAAGATCCCCTTATATGTTGTTACATTAATGAATTTGATCCTTCCAAAGGTGCATCACCATCAGTTTCATTTGTTATCATACCTCTTGTACATTTGCCATTTTTGTTTGAGGTTGGGGGGGCACGAATCTATCACAAGCCCACATAGAGGCCTTGCCTCCCTTCCTAATCACCTGTAGGAATTGAACTTGTCATGCTAATGAATTACCTGTAAAGTGTTGTTATCATACCTCCTGACACAACATTGTTGTTGGGGATGTTGTACCGATATAGTCTCGGATGCCACGAAAATTTGTTACGGAAGTGTTACCGACAAGCATGTAAATCAAAAGAAGAAAAAACCCAGATTTAATATGGAAAACTCTCCCAAGACCAGGACAGAAAAACCACGAAGCAATACCGACCAACAAATATTATGTAATTAAGATTACAATTCACACTGCCTGGATTTAATTACCCCATAAATCCAGGTAGCCCTCCCCACACGAGAACAAAGATGAGGAAGAAGAGAATCACACTCAGTGTGTACAAAACCTCCCTCTTTACTTGATCTCCTCACAAGACCGTTGTCGTTGTTGGGGACTACTTGATGCCGTTGTGACCGTTGATTGGGTCGGGCCATTTCCACTATGGTTAACATTGCGTCTGTAACCGCCAACCACTACTTTACTTCAAGGCAAAGTTGATAGCCCTCTCTTATCAACCAAGAGAGTTGTTCTATCAGTGCACCCAATGTGTTACCAACTGTCAGCCGCTACTTTACTTCAAGGCAAAGTCCATGACTCTCTCTTATTTATGAAGAGAACTCCTCCAGTTGTTTTTGTTCTCTGACACCCTCTACCACATAAAGCACCAACAAGCAACTGGAGGGATCACACCTTAACCGGTGGATGCTATCAATGGCCTCCCCATGACCTCTATTTATAGGCCTCCATGCATGTGGTTGCAAGTAGGAATCCTTGTCTAACTCCTAGTCCAATTCCTACTCGGACTCGATGTTGCACATAGGGAGTCATCTTCCTTCTCTTTTAGATTTGACTTCTATTCGGATTGGCAGCACAAGTCAACTCCTACTAAAGTCCAAATTCAACTACGCATTGGTTGGAATCCTATTCATTTTCCCAATAATTACACCAAGATATGCCAACACGTGAACGTGAGTTGTGGTAAGATACTTTCAAGCACAAACCTCATAGACTTTGTGGCTGCCCCCAGCCAAAATGGATACATGGTGTTCTTGATACTCATTCTGCTAGGCTCGTATCTATATTACTATAAAAAGAGCGAGTTTGATGCTGCGCTCTCCTTGATTCACTCTCTTCTCTCCTTTTTTCAAGGAATTTTACTCCTACAAATATTTATTCTCACACTCTCCTATTAACTTTTATTATCTTTAATTCTGTATTTCTCTCTCAATCCTACCGAAACGGTTCCTTAATTCTCTCCTGTCAAACAACCAACACAAATATCTTTTACCGTAGGGACCCTTTCATGGACGAGTCCTCTCTCCGCACATTTCCAACAAATTTTATGTCACGTGCACGCGCACGTGTGCGTTCACTAGTAAGCTAAAAAATTCAAGCCATAGCTCCTTGACGACTTAACATAACCGGGCGGCTATATAGCGTGCTGCTCCAAACGTTGGACTTCATAAAAGAGGATTGGGTAGCTATTTCTAAGAATGTCTTTGCGGACCCTTGGTCATGGCAGCCTTTTTGCTTTTACTCATGGGAAAAAGTCAATCTAGCACATTTTTATAAAAATATCTACAAATATGACACATTTTACAAAATATTTTTCATAATAACATGTTCAGTGTAGAACTCGCCACTCAAAGTGGTATAATCTATACTAAAAGTTAAAAAAGTACCAGAAATATTTTTGTATTTTTTAAAATTATTTTTTTAAAGATATAATAAAAAAGAAAAGTGCCACCTTGAGTGGCACTTTTAACTTGACGTACATTTAAGTGAAAAGTAGATAATGCCACTTAATGTGGAGTTTTCACCTTTTTTTTATACTTTTAAAATAAACACGCTAATACTTGTGGTGTTTTTCAGTCCGGGATACAAAAACCTCACCTAAAGTGACGTGTTTAGATTAAATTGTACTATTTTGAAAAATATATTGCAAAGTGTGCTATGTTGGTAAATATTTTTGTAAAAGTTTGTTGATTTTTTTTTCTTATTCCCGCTGCATACTTCCTGCTTCCCACGTTGAATCTTTACCTTCCGGGCTATGTTAACCAACTTCCCATACATTCTGTAAACTACTAGTTAGTTATGTTCTCTATCTTCGTTAAAAAAACAGTTCTCTACCACTTTCTATATACAGAGCTTAAAATTACAACGCATGTGAATAAATATAGGACATGGTTCTGCAATGAATCCACATAAAATCGATATGGCCATCTCCCTCACGTACATACCGAACTAAAATTTTCCATCAGATCCTTGGTAACAAGTAAATCAACGCACTATGCCGATCCTGCTGCAGCTTTAGCTGTTGCTACAGCATACCTTGGACGGAGGCCTTAATGGTCTTGCTGAGTGCGGGAAATGGGCCCCGGGCGATGAACGGCACGAACAAAGATCAGTATCCCATAGTTGATCACATTGCACATTCTAGATGCTTGTCTTCTTCCTTCCTGTACGCCCCCTCGACGGCTTGTGCAGCTGTCATCTTTCTCCACTCCGCAGCAGCTTGAAACCCGTCCCGGGAAAACAGTAGTGGCTCAGCGATACATGCCAAATAGGTAACAGAGTTCCTGGAAAGACGATGATGGATAGGAGAAAGCTTCTAGCTATTGTCATGTCGAATGCAAGCGGAGGGCCGGGCTCATGCACGCAGAAAGTCGTCTCATTTGGCAGGGAAATGGTGTAGCGAGCAATACCTATCAGGTTTGTACACTGACCGTGCAAGCATTGATTAGGGTTAGAGTAGGTGTGACTGGCGGATGTGTCGAAGCAGGATTTGCTCCACCTCCATATGTCATTCAAAAGATGATAACCTTGCCAAAAGAAGGGATGGGTACAGATTTCTATTGATGGCCCAAGCACGTACGGTACTGGGGAGGAATCAATACAACGCTCCAGCTCAACACCAAGCATTGCACAAAGAATAATGCTACATAGTGGCAAAATGGGGACGAATTTTGATATTTAGCGTGCTAAAGAACAACAAAGGGGGATTTTTTTTGTTTTTGTTCTATAATAGGCTAAATGTTAAAATCCATCCCAAATAGAGTGTCATTTTGCCTCTGCATAGCAGATCTCTTGCATAGAGAGACGTGCTATATATCGTCGTTTCTAAACTTGTTTCGAAAATCACTACCCTGACGTGCTCCCTTCCTTGACGTGGGGTTGACGCACTGGATTGGGTGGTATTCCACTCCACTGGGGTAGTTTTCTCCCCGACCGAATCTCAGATTATTTTTTTTACCACGTGGCATAAGGTGTAGGGAAAAGACAACAAAAAGGAAAAACATAAAAGAAAATTTATTTGACTAATAACTTTTGATCCCTAATGAAACTTTTGACGAAATAAAAATCGTTAGATTCGTTACAAAAAATACAATCCAACTAGACTTATGTCGACATATTTTGATAAAAATAATATGCAACATAAAAATAGGTATATAACAATAAGACAAAAGGAGAGAAACTTATTTTACTAATAACTTTCAATCCAGATGTATTTGTTGACGAAACAAAATGTGCTAGATTCTTTAAAAATATGTAATCCAACAAGACCAACGTCAACGTATTTTGAAAGGAATAATATGATGCACAAAATTAATGTGCATGCATTATGATGTTGATGATGAGGATGATGATAGTGATGATGATGATGATGATAATGATGATGACAAAAATATGAAATAGAAACTACACTGACAAGTAGGCACATTAACCTCTTTATAAGCGCTTTAACTCACTTTTAGGCACTTTAACCCCATTTTGGATGTATTGGCCTATAAATTAGGCGCAAATAACAAATTGGTCTCAAATAGATCCTACATTAATTAACCCTAATTTTAGGCGCTTCAACCCACCTTTAAACACTTTAGCCCACTTTTAGGTCCATTGTCCCAGGCTCATAACAGTAAATTGGGTCAACTATGACAATAACTTCTCTCTCATCCCACTACTTCCCTCCCTCCTATTTTTTTTCTCTTCTCAATACTTATCTCATCTCTTCTATATTTTTCTCACTCTTTCTAATACTTTTACTCAAATTTAAATAAAAATAATATTTAATTACTTACTGATGCAGCCCTATTTTACGGCTCCATCTTATGCCATATTGCATTTTAATGACATTTATACATGTTAGATTACATGATATTTCCCCTAATATGCATATTTGTGTAAAATATATTTTAAAAATTGGCGATTCATTCATCCCGTCACCTAGGTTCGAACTCATGACCTTTCGGTCTTACATCATCACTTTCACCACTGGGGTGTACTTCATTGGCGTGTAAATGCACTTATAGACATTATTTGTATGTTTTTCAGGTACTTGGACCACACTTAGATGGACGAGAGAGATGGAGTGGCCCAAAGAAGGCTGCAAAGCTCCCCCAACCTACCCCTAGTGGCAAAGAGTCAAGATTAAGCAAAGAAGTCCATGGATCATGAAGTTTGAAGCTCAAAGTGCACACAAAGCCCCCAGCACAGCCATGGTAACATGGAACGATCGTGCTGTAAATGAAGAAATCACAGGAAAAATCTCAGTTTTGAAGCAACTACAAAACATACACTGGCACGGCCGTGCTACGCAACACGGCCATGTTGCGACCCTCCAAAATGGATGTGTCACACAGAACGGCCGTACTACCACTGACCCAACATGATCGTGCCACATATAATCCAACATGGCCATGCTACCCAACACGGCCGTGCTACCAGCTCCCAACACGGTCGTGCTACCAGCCAGTCACTCCATGAAAACAACCTGACATTTTTGACCATTTTAATTCACACGATCATTCTACCCCACAATGATCGTGCTCACGTCTACCCACCACGGTCGTGGTGATCCACCACGGCTGTGCTACTCACAAAACCTAGCTACTTTTGCTATTGCACTACCCAATCTACCCCTACTTGACCTAATACTTCCCCCACACCTATATATAGGGGGGTGGTGGTTGTAGGTTGAGGTTTGCTACCCTCTACCCCTTCCTAGCTCCTCCCATTCCCCCCCATCCATTCCACTCCACTTCCACCTCCAATCCACTCCATTTCTCCATTTCCACCACAAAACCACCCATTTCCAAGCCTTCCATCCACTTTCCACCACCATTCCACTCCATTCCATCTAAGGAGAATAAGGAGGATGCCCTTGTAGTAGTTGGAGAGGAGCTTCCACTCATTTACACTGATCTCCATGGCCACTTCTTCCTCTTTCTCCTCTCTTTTTGTATTTTCCATTTCCATGAGTAGCTAGGCTTCTTTGGTGGGCCTTTTGGGGCCAAAAATGTCACTTTGATACCATGTTGGGGAAAAATAATATGTAAACATTATGATTTTGTTTTCTAATGATCATGTTCTATTTATATCTCTTTCTCCATTAATTGCTTATTGGTTTGTGTGTGAAATCACCTAGGTTCCTAAGGAAATTGACTATATGTGGCTATTTTGGGAATTGCTCCTAGGTCCAATTCTTGGATCCCTAGGTTGTCTCTCATATTACTACATACTAATCAATCTCCATAAACCTAGGTGTGAGATCTAAGTAGCTAGATTAGAGTCATTTAGTACAGTTTGCATGGAACCTTCTCAAAGATAGAATGTGGGGGAATTGCGGTCCAAAGCCCTAGTTTCACCTCCTCATTACTACCCTCGGCTCCTAATTGTCCTAGAAACCTCTAATCTAGAAACCTAGACTTGATTAGGTCCTAACTGAATTCCATCTCAACCCCAATTCAAATGAGCCTCATAAGGGTGAATAAGAAATGGTAGGGACTAGTTCCCCTTCTCATGTCCTAGCTCACCCATGGCTAATTGGTAGTGTAGGGAAATTCATTAACACCTAACTTGTTGTTTGGTTTGGATGATTGATGTTTGCATGTTATGCCCCCAACCTAGTGATAAGTACATTCCCATAAATAGCCCACACCTTCATTAATTACATCTAAACCCTATGTAAAGACATAGTCTCTACTAAACACTCATGGCAAACAAAAACACCAATTGTGTAGCAGCGGAAGTTAAAACTTTGACTATATTCAATTGTATAAGGAGTACTTTACAAAATTCCCCAAAAGGGTGTACAACTTTATACAGACAACAAAAGGATCTAGGTAGAGGAAGACTCAAACCAAATCAATATTGTCTCCAAAGAAAAATAACATAATATATAGGTAGCTAAGTCCAAGCTAGATGGTTGAACTCCTTATCCTTATCCTTAGGCAGGTTCACCTAGCTTCAACTGCGCACTCTGATCCTATATATGGATGGTTGGGATCATCCAGCAAGAGAGAGATAAAAGTATATGTTAATCAAAAGGGATAAGGACAAATAATAAAGGACAACCTTGAATAATAGAATGATTCACTATACTCAGATATTTCAAGAGAATAAGGCATTAAATCAAATAAGTAATAGAGAACTGCCATAGTTTAATTAATAACAATAATCACATAGCATGAATGATATTATGACACAAAATCATATTAATGCAGGGTGAGGCACCTACCGGACCTACACCAAGAGGAGAGGGGAAATTCACATCCCAAACCTCAATAATGCGAGGGGAAATTCACATTCCTCAAAAATATGTAAAATGGGGAGAAAATCACATTCCCCTGGGCTCATGCCCACTATGGGTGGTTTGTACTCATGTACACTACATTGTCATTTGGCCAAAAATACATCATGTTAAATAATTCACTTGGCAGTAATGACAATATAAATGACATTGCATCATAGCAAATAGGGATTAAAACCCAATAAATAATCTCAATAATTAGGTCAGCGTAGGCAACAACAATGTCCAAGCATTTCAAATAGATGAGCCAACATACGCAGTAGCAAGATTCACATGATTCAAATAGATGAGCCAGAATGGAAATAGAAGTATCAAATAATAAAGAACCAAATAAAGACATTTAGAAGGATATCAAGGCTAGCACATTAGTAAGGTAGGGTTGGATAAGAGCCCAACTGAAGGATAGGTAATTTGCACATATACATTCCACATAGATTTCACATTCATCATAGATGTTCACATAAATAGGTTCCACATACTAAATAAGCTTCACATACATAAATAGGAGTCACATACCTTATTGGAGATTTATACCCATCATTATCACTGATTAGATTATATCCAAGATCATTTTCCCTAATTACAAATATTTTACATGAATTAGTATTTATTAAGCATAAAGCATAAAGGAAATACCCATTTTAGACCTTATTGGAAAACCATTAATTTAGAACTCAAAACTAGGACCACAATATCACTTAGGTTTCACTGATTAAGAAAACATATTTTATTTCTCAATTTGGAGTTGAAATGCATTAATTATGATTTTTAGAACATTTAACATACTCAAAATGCCATTCAAAGCAAACTTCAAAAAAGCATTGGGAATCAGGTCTCAAAAACCACAAAATAGGATTCTACCTGAAAAATCATTTCCAACGACTATTTATTTGCATTTTTCTTAGCAAGGATCAATTTATTATGAATTAAGTAAGCTGGACCAATCAGATTGCATGAAAATTCCACATAGGTTGAGTGGCTTGCGCCAGAGAGGGGCGGTGAAAGACAAAAATAACCTTGATGTTTAAATAGGAGAGGAGGTGCACGTGGGGGTAAAATTGTAAAAATCTGAGTGGTCATCTTCTTCCTCTCCTAGGCGCAATGGTCGCGTGAGGAAGTTTGCCCATTTGGGTGTTTCCACGTTTCTTAACTAAAATGGACGTACAGGTACTCGAAACGAAGCTCAAGATGAGAGGAATTCACCGGTGTGCTTTATTGGGGTACCTCTACCACCAAGAAGCTAAGAAAAGGGCCGCAATATCTATGAGAAGGTGGAGGTTTCGGGGCTAAGCAGAGGAGCTTCGGGCCAAATTAGCAACTGGAAAAGCTTGCTATGGGGCCGAAGGAGGTGTGGTAGGTGGTATATATAGGTGCGGAGGTGCGAATAGCCGAAATGATGTGGGAGAGAAGAAGCCATGGCCGGTTCCTTTGGGTGTTTCGGCCATGGTGCATGGGGGAGGACGTTCCAAGGCTTAAACGGTGCGGCTCAAGGAGACGAAGCCAACGCAACTTAAATCTTGCAAAATGGTGGAGAGGAGAGGGAGAACGATGTGGAGGAGCCTAGGTGTCATCTTGGTTGGCGGACTGGAGGTTGAAGATGACCCCAGATCTGTTGGATCGAGATCCAATGGGGGCCGGGCACGTGACACATGAAATAAATGACATAATTAAAAATTCGGTCGATATTCTATCATTAAACCTTATGGGAATTTGAAAAATCCATTTGGAGGGTCAAATAAAGTCCAAATGACCTCAAATTTTAACCATAGGTTAATTATAATGCCTAGAACGATTCTATGCCATTACTCTCTCGAAAATCACATGGTTAGGTTCCTAATTAATTTATAGACTATTAAAGCATATAATACAACATAAAAAGAGCAATTAATATAAAGAATATCTTTTAATGACAGAATAAGGTGAATCTCGAGATATTAGTCACATATAAACAATATGAGTCATATATCAACATATAATACTCTTATTAGTGCATTATTTCCCTATTTGGAGGAGAGAGAAAGTAAGTGGGTTAAATACATTCAAATACATTAAATTACTCATATCTTATCTAATAGGGATATACAAAGCTCCTAATAACATACTCCACTCATATTATCTCATTAATGGTCAAGTTGCATGATTAGACCTCATTTATCTCATTAGATGGGTTATTTGTGCAAAACCCCCTACATAAACATAAATGTAGGTAATTTGTGAATTATACCTCAAGAAAAACTCAAATTCAACATTGAGGCCCAAGAAGGCTCAAAAGGATGGGAAATTTATTAGAAGAGTCCAAAAGGACTAGAAGGCAAAGAAAAGTACAAAAGTGGGTAAATTGCGTAAGGAACCCTGAGATTCAGTATGTTACAACACTCCACCCCTTAAAGAGGATTTCATCCCCAAAATCATAGCAAGAGGAAAGAGGTAGGGTGAGTGTGCAATATCCCAACATTAGGCACTATGGTGGGTACTTCAACAAAAATTATACACATAAGCCAAGTCTGACTAAGGTTTCCCAACAAGCATATAACCTTTCACCCAACATATCATAAATAACACTATGGCTCACTAGCATAGTCTCTATCATGGAAAAACATCATCTTAATTACACTATCACTTGTACCATATTATTCTCACATTGTTGTAACAAGGATTACATTTCAACTTTAGGTACCAAAACATAGGTATTTCCCTTAAGGGTTTTAAACATAATTAGGGTTTACTACGCAAATTTCAACATCTATTAATGTATTAGGTCACAAACCTTAAAAACTAGAATCTAATCTCCATAAAAACCATCATGTAAGATTATCACTGATTATTTTGTAAGAAAAAGATAATATAATCCAACAAGTTATTAAGCCTACAATAATCCCAAATAAGGTCACATATATTATCACATATTGCCAAATTACATTAGATACTCAAGTTAATGACATCATTAATCATTTCCTCCTATCACAAATCACATTAACCATGCTTACATGAATCCAATTACTCATAATCATATTTGTGTCATTACATGCATTTTAGTGGACGATATGAAACATATTAAATATTAATGAATTGATTCACATACTAAATCATGATAAGGTGATTAATGAGATGTATATTAGGGAACAAGGTGATATGCCTTACATATGTTGATAACATGGTCTCCAATATGATTAGGTGATTATAAACCACATATATGTTCTAAGGTACATTATGTTATGAGGACAGCTAATGTTACTAATGTATCATGAAGGCATTGAGGATAGACATGTATGTATTGCTAAAGCTAGATGATTACATAATAGGGTTTATGTCAGCATGACCATTACATGTTATGCATGTTAAGGATGCATTAGAACCATTTATCTTACTAAACATACTATTAGGGTGACATGGTCAACATTAAGTGTAAAAATAATTAGTGATGAGTAACTCACTATCATGTGCATCAAGAATATGAACTATTCTCCTAGATGACTTATTATATATATACATATTTATATTTGTGTATAAACAAACAAGATGGATTATGATTATAATTTGTTCACTGACACTAACCATATAAGCTCACTAATCCCATGTTGACACTAACTTGATTTCAAAGCATTGTGGGACTCCACCCCCTTAAAGAGGATTTCATCGTCGAAATCAAAAAATCCAAAATCTATCAAGGTATAAAAGCCCTACTACTAAGGCCACTTTTCAAAAAGGGTTGAGGTAAAACTATGTATGAGATCCAACACTTAGTTGTTTTACTAAACACCATTATAAACTTCAAGCCCAACATAGGGTTGGATACTCCCAACTTGTAAATCTAGAGATCTTATAAGGAAATTAAGGACACATAAGGGGATTCTACATGATTAACCAAGACATCATATACTAGGTTCAAAAGGTTACTCAACAATAAAATAATTTGTCTAAAGGTATGCTATTTTGGGACGGTCAGTATTACCTCAGGCCAGGCCGACGTCATATGGATCTGGGAGTCCTCGTAAGCCAAGCTAGTGATGCGGAGGAAAATGTTGCCATACCCCAGACCCTGACCCTTTCTAGACACCTTTGCTATCAACTTATGCCCAAGTAGCAACCTAAAAGACTAATCACCAAAAAGTTGAAAAATTATATTTCTAGTATGAAACTATTATGATCCTAAATCAATCATTCATCGTTGGTCAACTCTAAGGTGAAAATCTTTCTAAAGGGAAACTATATAAGGTAAGGGATTCTAACTAGGAGACAAATTGAATTAGTCAAGACTCTGACTACGTTGATGCTCTGATACCATTCTATAAAGACATAGTCTCTACTAAAAACTCATGGAAAATAAAAACACCAATTGTGTAGCAGCGGAAGTTAAAACTTTGATTATATTCAAGTGTATAAAGAGTACTTTACAAAATTCCCCAAAAGGGTGTACAACTTTATACAAACAACAAAAGGATATAGGTAGAGGAAGACTCAAACCAAATCAATATTATCTCCAAAGAAAAACAACTTAATATATAGGTAGCTAAGTTCAAGCTAGATGGTTGAACTCCTTATCCTTATCCTTAGGAAGGTTCACCAAGCTTCAACTGTGCACTCTGATCCTATATCTGGATGGTTGGGATCATCCAGCAAGAGAGAGATAAAAGTATGTGTTAATCAAAAGGGATAAGGACAAATGATAAAGCACAACCTTGAATAATAGCATGATTCACTATACTAAGATATTTCAAGAGTATGAGGCATTAAATCAAATAAGTAATAGATTATTTTCATAGTTTAATCAACAACAATAATCACATAGAATGAATGATATTATGACACAAAATCATATTAATGCAGGGTGAGGCACCTACCGGACCTACACTAAGAGGAGAGGGGAAATTCACATCCCAAACCTCAATAATGTGAGGGGAAATTCACATCCCTCAAAAATATGTAAAATGGGGAGAAAATCACATTCCCCTGGGCTCATGCCCACTATGGGTGGTTTGTACTCATGTACACTACATTGTCATATGGCCAAAAATACATCATGCTAAATAATTCACTTGGCAGTAGTGACAATATAAATGACATTGCATCATAGCAAATAGGGAATAAAACCCAATAAATAATCTCAATAATTAGGTCAGCATAGGCAACAACAATGTCCAAGCATTTCAAATAGATGAGCCAACATAGGAAATAGCAAGATTCACATGATTCAAATAGATGAGCCACAATGGAAATAGAATCATCAAATAGTAAAGAACCAAATAAATACATTTAGAAGGATATCAAGGCTAGCACATTAGTAAGGTAGGGTTGGATAAGAGCCCAACTAAAGGATAGGTAATTTGCACATATACATTCCACATATATTTTACATTTATCATAGATGTTCACATAAAGAGGTTCCACATACTAAATAGGCTTCACATACATTAATACGAGTCACATACCTTATTGGAGATTCATACCCATCATTATCACTGATTAGATTGTATCCAAGATCATTTTCCCTAATTACAAATATTTTACATGAATTAGCATTTATTAAGCATAAAGTATAAAGCAAATACCCATTTTAGACCTTATTCGAAAACCATTGATTTATAAGCCTCAAAACTAGGACCACAAGATCACTTAGGTTTCATTGATTAAGAAAACATATTTTATTTCTCAATTTGGAGTTGAAATGCATTAATTACGATTTTTAGAACATTTAACATACTCAAAATGCCATTCAAAGCAAACTTTGAAAAAACATTGGGAATCAGGTCTCAAAAACCACAAAATAGGATTCCACTTGAAAAATCCTTTCGAACGACTATTTATTTGCATTTTTCTGAGAAGGACCAATTTACTATGAATTAAGTAAGCTGGACCAATCAGATTGCATGAAAATGCCACATAGGCTGAGTGGCTTGCACGAGAGAGGGGCGCTGAAAGACGAAAATAACCTCGACGTTAAAATAGGAGAGGAGGTACACGTGGGGGTAAAACATAAAATGTTGAGTGGTCATCTTCTTCCTCTCCTAGGTGCCATGGCCGCGTGAGGAAGCTTGCCCATTTGGGTGTTTCCACGTTTCTTAACCAACATAGATGTACAGGTACTCGAAACAAAGCTCAAGATGAGAGGAACTCACTGGTGTGCTTTATTGGGGTGCCGCTATCACCAAGAAGCCAACAAAAGGGCCGCACTATCTATGAGAAGGTGGAGGTTTTAGGGCTAAGCGGGGGAGCTTCGGGCCAAATTAGCAACTGGAAAAGATTGCAATGGGGTCGAAGGAGGTGCGGTAGGTGGTATATATAGGTGCGGAGGTGCGAAGAGCCGAAACAATATGGGAGAGGAGAAGTCATGGTCGGCGCCTTTGGGCGTTTCGACCATGGTGCACGGGGGCGGACGTTCCAAGGCTTAAACGGTGCGGCTCGAGGAGACGAAACCAACACAACTTAAATCTTGCAAAATGGTGTAGAGGAGAGGGAGAACGAGGTGGAGGAGCCTAGGCGTCATCTTGGTCAGTGGGCTGGAAGTTGAAGATGACCCCAGATCCTTTGGATCAAGATCCAATGGGGGCCAGGGCGTGACACATGAAATAAATGACAATTGAAAAATTGATTGATATTCTATCATTAAACCTTATGGGAACTTGAAAAATTCATTTGGAGGGTCAAATAAAATCTAAATGACCTCAAATTTTAACCATAGGTTAATTAGAATTCCTAGAACGATGCTATGCCATTACTTTCTCGAAAATCACATGGTTAGGTCCCTAATTAATTTATAGACTATTAAAGCATATAATAAAGCATAAAAAGAGCAATTAATATAAAGAATATCTTTTAATGACAGAATAAGGCGAATGTCAAGATATTAGTCACATATAAACAATATGAGTCATATCTCAACATATAATACTCTTATTAGTGCATTATTTCCCTATTTGGAGGAGGGAGAAAGTAAGTGGGTTAAATACACTCAAATACATTAAATTACTCATATCTTATCTAATAGGGATATAAAAAGCTCCAAATAACAAACTCCACTCATGTTATCTCATTAATGGTCAAATTTCATGATTAGACCTCACTTATCTCATTAGATGGGTTATTTGTGCAAAACCCCCTACATAAACATAAATGTAGGTAATTTGTGAATTATACCTCAAGAAAGACTCAAATTCAACATTGATGCCCAAGAAGGCTCAAAAGGATGGGAAATTTATTAGAAGAGTCTAAAAGGACTAGAAGGCAAAGAAAAGTACAAAAGTGGGTAAATTGTGTAAGGAACCCTGAGATTCAGTATGTTACACCCTAGTTTACCTTCTTGTTTTGTTTATGCTTGCTTAGTCACCTTTTCATTCCTAGTTAATTGCCTTGCTTTAGTCTTGTTCTAGTTAGAGTAGCTTCTTAATTTCCTTGTTGTCCTAATTGCTAGTGTAGTGTAGTGTAGTTCTTTCCTTGCTTGCCTTAGTGTAATTATCTCTTTCTTTCCTAGCTTAACCTTTTCTTGCTTAATTAGTCTTAATCTAGTCTAGGGTTAACTTAGATTTCATTCTTGCCTTTAATTGCTTTCTTGCTCACATAGTTTAACAATCAAATCACCTTTAATCCCTTAACCCTAGTTTCCGCAGTAGGAACTGTTGACTCAAGGTCAATTAGGTCAATGTTGACTCACGTCTAAATTGACTAAACCCGTGTTTTGATGATGACTAACCATTCCACATATTGGTGTCTAATGTCTCTACTTGAGTAATTTCATATTAGGTATAGAAACACTCCAAACGCCCTAACTTGCACATCTCAATTTGGAGAAAAGACAAGTCAAAGTCATACAAGTGCACGTTTTTGTAATACGATGTATATCCATTAGAATCATGTTGTAAATCACTTGTAATGATTGTATGAATTGTAATTAAGCTTAGAAAAATATAAGGAGCACTTAGATCAAATATTAGAGCACTTTAGATGCATCTTTGAAAATTGATTACAGGCACTTTGTCGGTCGAGTTTCCCAGCCTGAAAACTCGACCGATCATCCTTGATCAATTTTCTGGAGATTGCATCGGTCGAGTTGTGTTTACACAGAACTCGAACGATGGAGTAATTGACCAAATCGATTTTCATTGGTCGGTCGAGTTTCCTCAGGACAAACTCGACCGATGCTCTGAATATCAGCTTTGTCTTTTACTCTATCGGTCGAGTTACACTTATAGAAACTCGATCGATTGCACTGTACGGAAAAGTGCAGAAAAGTGCTACTAGCCATTGTGGAGTTGCAACAAGTGAAAATAGATCTGTTGCAAGCCACAAAATGGCTAGTTTTCATTCTCAAGTATTCCCAAAGGCTAAGAGGCACCCCCAGCTATAAATAGGACCCCTTGGGCTTCATTCCAGGGTTGAGCATTCATTGCAAACTCTTTGTGAGGTTCCTATTCTACAGTTGAGTGCTTCCTACAGTCTCCTCTCTCTCTCTCTAAGCTTAATCACTTGCTACATCCATTAGAGTGAGTAGGAAATCTGTAAGAGAGCTAGTCCTATTTGTATCTCTTGTGAGGCTCTCACTTCCACAACCTCCCCATCTCTCATTTTACAATCATGAAGATGAAGGTTCTATCTCTTAGCCAAGAGAGGTGAAGAAGAACAAGGGAAGGCGTCCCTTGGTGAAGATCAAGGCTGAAGACTTGGAGCTAGAGTGGGTAAGCCCTTGGAGAAGGAAGAAGACTCAAGCTCAAGTGGGTAAGAGCTTGGTGGTGGAAGCTTCTCCAAGTGAAGGTGAAGTCAAAAGCTGAAGATCCAAGAAGAGTGGGTAATCCCTGCAAGGCCAAAGACTTGTGCAAGAGTGGGTAAGTCCTTGGAGAAGGCTGAAGACTCTTGCAAAGTGGGTAAGTCCTTGGTAAGGTTAAAGGCTCTTTGTATTGGATAGGTAAGTATTTTGTTTGGTCATGCATTGTATGCCTTATAAGTGAATATAAGAATGCAATAGTTTGGAAGTCCTAGAGGTTGACCTCTCTAGGCAAGTGGACTGACACACTTCTAGTTTGAAGTGTGGAACCACTCTAAATAGCTTGTCTAATTGGTGCATGTTCAATCTCTCTCTCCCTTGCTATGAATGTTTTAGTTGCACTCAAATTACCTATTTGCCAACCTTATCTTGTCATATATCTTGAAGGTTTAATGAATTTTGTTTAAGTGCTTTCAGCTCTATTCACCCCCCCTTTAGATCATCTAATCACCCATCTAGGATCCAACAGGAACCCAGCCACATGAACCTAGCTCTAGTGCCCCCCTTTTTTCCTTGTGGATCGACCCTATACTTACTGCCCTCCTATACTATGTCACGACCCTATGCGCTTGCGGGTGTAGTATTTTAGTTGTGCGAGTGTATCGAGTGTAGATCTTTGGAAATATTGAAAGTTTAATCCACCCATGTGTTTGAGTCCTGTGGAGTGCATCTAGTCACCCCTTGTTGGCTGGTTTGTACACCACTGGCTTGATGCACCATTTACTCACCTACAACAGCTTATGTATGCACCCACATCACCTAGTGCCTTGAACAGAGTGTTGTTGTATGTGGCTTTGATGGTAGGGTGCAACATTTAGGGCTTAGCTACTAGTTGTCTAAAAATTCCCATTTTGAATTTAGGATTAGTCCATATAGCATTTTGCTTGCATAAAAGCACTTAAAGTGTTGAGTTTGATGGTGGTTTTTTTAAATAATCAACATATATCATAGCGATAGAAAGGTGGCATGTCAAAGGATTTCAAAATGGATGAGACACATGAATAAGAGATTTCATGTTGGGGGGAGGGGAGGTTTCTTCAATATAAATAAGAGAGACTAATGAAAACAAAGGGTTTTTGAATTAGTAAAGATATCTTAAACTTCATTTTGTAATATTTTTTACAATTTTGTTTTTGATTTTGCGTTCCTTTCTACATAGTACAATATATAGTAAAGTTTTAAATCTGTGTTCAGTTAAAACTTGACTCAAAATATAATTTATAGTTTTAAGCATGCGTGCCTAGTTTCATAATATAAATTTGTTAACTACATCAAAAAGTTACAGAGTGCATGGTTAAACTCTAATATAATATCATGAGCTAATCATGATAAGAAAAATTATAAAATGTGAAATGGGATAACTTTTTTTAAATTCAGTGAACTAGGTATACTTCAGTCTTGGGGTCATAATATTTGTGTAGAATGTCATAAAATGAGGTATCCAACTCATACACACTTAAAGTTGACACACGTTAAGACTGACTAAGGTTTTCATGTTGAATTTATGGGTGTGGTCTAATTTCACGAGTTGGATCTAGACTTTAACAAACACACTTGGGTGCCGATGAAAGAAGAAACATCGCATTAAGAATTTTAGATTTTAATGAAATATACACAGCAAGCATTATTTTTGATAAAACACATGATTTTGGCCCCTTGACTTCGATTGTCGAAGACTCAAAGCTACCATATAAAGTCATTCTCGATGTATCACTTGTTTACCACCCATGGACTTTACAAATTACTTATGTATGCATGCAAGCATTCTCTAATGGAAGCTAAATTATATCCAACACACTTGTACGTGATCAAAGTTCTAGAATCCACACTCATTCAAGTCTATAATCCATTATGTCTCCCCATCCTTTAAGAATTCACACGTGGCAGATACAACAACTACTATTTCTAAAAGAATAATTCTATGTGATACCATTTTGGAACTTAAAATAAAACCCAAATCATTCTCTACTACGAAACAAATAGTATAATAAATAAAATATGTTATTCTATTTATATATTTTTTGTTTTCTTGCGTAGAGTGACTTGGGTTCCATTTTGGATTTCAAAATGGGTTCACATCGCAAATCCGTTTCTAAAATCTAATTACACCCAAGGACTAGGCGGTTGATGATTTGTTTGCCTGTGCTGAGAGATGGGCCAGTCCAATTCAAACCTAGTGTCGATGTTGAAGTGTAGTGTGATTCAAGTGACTCAGGATAATTCTTATAGTTGTGATTGTTTAAAAGCATTTGATTATGAAAATCGGGCATCAATAATAGATCAAAAATATCAAAATTAGATCGAGAAGAAAAATGTCATGTAAAGTTGGATACACACTGAGTGTACTACATGACGTCCCTATCAACATTGCTCTTATCAAAAAATTCTCCCAATATGGATGTAATTGTCCAAATATACAAGCATGAGGGAAAAATCATTATTGGTAGCCTACCATACAGAGTAGTGGGTGGATGGAATAGCTCGCATGAAATAACACATAAATTAGATCATTATGCAATGAAAGAAATATGGTGCACCTAAATGATGGATTAAATTAAATTTTATGCCTATAATGCCTATTTTCCTTTTGGTGGAATGATGCATGCAATGGATGGCTCATCCTAATGATGAGTATAGGTGGATAATTGTCTAACCATAAAACTCCCACATTTTTTATCACTATAAGTAACTTAGAGAGGTATATCATTTAGTTGTTAGATCCATTTCATCCATTCTCCTTTTCATTTTATTCTTTTCTTCTTCTCTCAATATTTATCTTTTGTGTTTTTATATACCCTTGTATTAGAAATGTAAATGAATTATGCTAGGGCTTACACAATTTTAGAGGAGTAAGGATTTACATTTTTTACTCTTTGAGTTTATAAGAACTTATGGGAGGTGCAAATTAACACCTTAGGACTAATTTTGTGCTATATGCAACAATATGAAATTTGTTTTATGCAAAAATAACATGCAATATGTAACATGCTATTTTTTCAACTTTCTTGACGGGAGAAATGCAATATATACTTCTAACCATGCAATTCAATGAAATCAATTAGAGAACAATTTGGATCATATGTTCATTATATGGTGGTGATGGATGTAATGAGGGTGGACAAGATCACATGACTAGGAGAAATTACTTTCCTAACCATGATATGTCTCTCTCATGTTAACCCATTAATCAAGGTGATCTAGAATCTATTCTTGAAATCACATAGGAGATCACTCTATTATATGGTGAAATTGGTCTCAAACACAATCGTCATATCACATTCCATAACATATTAGGATCAACTCTACTTAATTAGTGAATATATAATTAGCCTTGAATTAATGAATTAGTTAATTGCTTTAGGCATTGATATAGTTTTATATGTTTATTTGTCATTGTATGCTTTTTCTTGGATCCAATTGCTCATGTTTAATCCAAATTAAGGTAAAAGAATTTATTACTCATATAATTAATGGTGGACTTAAGAAAAGGGAAATTAAGCTATATTTTGATAATCGAGTATGTTACAAAAATAGTCTGCAACTTTGTTAGGGAGTACCAGATAGTCTGAGTTGTTTTCATTTAACTTTTTCAAGTTTATCTTTCAGATGAGTTTATATTTCTTCTTATTTTTCTTTGATTTCCTAGATCGAATGAAACAATAAATTAACTTAGTTTTAATGGATTCTCCTATTATGTCAATCTTAGTGGTTTTTGTCATTTTTATCTTTTTGGGATTTTTGTTAGTTAGATATTTGGTAGGGTTTCTCATGATTGTTGTTTTTAGTTTATATACTAATATGATGTTTATTATTTGGTTAGATATTTCTTCCCTTTTAGGTTAAGCCATTGCTTCCCTTTTAGAGTTTGTCATCGCTTCCCTTTAAGGGTTGTACTGCTTCTTGCCTAGATTTTGGTTCCTCTTTCATTTTAGGATTTTCTACCACTTTCCAACTAGGTTTCTAATTTTTCTTACCTTTTAAGGTTTTTATAAACTTTGTATTCCTTTTTTCTTCACTATCTTAATTTGTTTAAAACAAAAAAGACACACAAAAGGGGGAAGAGAGAAGAATAAGAGAAGTCTTCCATTTTGAGCAAGATTTTTCTTTCCTCAAATTGTATGATTATGTGTGTCCATGTGTGGTTTTGTTTTGTGAAAGGGATAAGTATTTCATGTCTACATGGGTGTTCCCTACTTGGTTTTGGTTTACTTTTACTATCTATCATGGGCTTGCTTCAGAAAATATCAAATATATACACTCACACTTTACATCAATGTGTCTACAGAACGGGTGCCAACACTCACCGCTGGGTATATGGATGAGGCATTGTGGTGTTAGTAAACGTATAGGAATAGTACAATGTTGGACATACATAGTCCTTGAGGATAACCCCCCTCCGAGCACTAAAGATTGGTTGTAGTCTTTGTAGTCACGAGGTGTAGTACCTAAATCCAAAGATATTGGGTTATCCTCATGCTGAGTCCCATTACTCCATAGAGAAGCTAAAGAGAAACCCATCCCATAACTTACATGCTTGAGTGAGTATGTGACTGACATCTAAACACATGTACTAAAAGGGATTTATATCTTCTACACATAAATCTTGAAAATTGTTACTTGCTTATGTTCAATATTGTTGCTTGTACAATTCTAGCATTGTTGTTTACATCATATCTTGTATCATAGAATGTCAATCATCTTATAATATATTTCTCATGTTTTATGAACATGTCCATGTTTAAGACAACAATATTAAAAAAAATCTAAACAACAATCTAATGGAATACTCCTTTCACATAAAAATCTCATGGAATAATCTTTTTCAAAGTTACAATCTCATGAATAATATTTTTTATCAATCTTATCAAAATAACTATCTCTTTAAATAGAATAATCTTTTCAAAATCACAATCTTTTGAAAAAAAACTTTTGTAAAAATGATCTCATCAAGCAAACTTTGTCAAACAGCTTACCCTACGTTGGTAGGTTGTTCAGATTCCATCAAACTTTCTTACAAAAATTTCACAACCCACATCATACCATTAGGCTAAAAAAATTTACCATATGTGTCAATTCACCTATATTTATTACTCTCCATATTTCTGGTGTCCTTCCTTGCACTGGAAGGATGTTGAAATTAATGCCCATGGGTTCTTTCACTTTGGCTTCCATTCTGAAGATCATCGGATTTAATCAATGTTGGAAAGTTGTCTGATATTGGCCTCTTAGATACTTTCATGAGGTACTTCATACTAGATTATGATGTTTTTCTCGAGTAACTTAATCACTTTTGAGCTAGAGTGTTGGTAATGGAGACATCTTCTACCCATTTGGTGAAGTAGACGATTGCATCTACGATGAAGCAGTTCTCGTCTGAAGCTTTTAGATGTATCTTTTCAAACATTTTGATTTCTAAAGTTGAATAGGACCAAGGAATGTCCACTTGTATAGCTGGTTATCTAATACAAGAATATAATCTCCATGGGTTTTGCAGACTTGGCATATGCATTTGTATTGGAAACATTATGTCTCCTTGGTGTTCTAGTAGTATAAAGATGTATCTTTTTTCCAAACATGAAATCGCTAATATGTGTACCACATGATCCTTCATAGACATCCTTATGAAACCTTCAAGCCTATCTTTTTTATGCATATGAGAATGGTTTTATTATGTGATTTATGACAAATATGCCCTTAACCTAAGATGTATTGCATGGATTTTTTAAAACACTTGTTGTTTTCTTTTGCATATATTTTTAGGGATGAACTGGTTGTTGGGATATTCTTTGATGTCATAGAATCATGTTGTTTCTTCATTTCTTTACTACAATATATATGATCATGCTATGGGCAGGTTGAGAGATTGAACCTCAAAGGAGAAGCTTTGATCACCGTGGATGTCAATCCATGAAGTGAGTGTGGATAAAGCATTAGCAAAAGCATTGTTCCCTCATTTCAATAAGTTGAAGGAGATATTCTCAAAATATGTGGTGAGCGATCATGAATACTCTTGGCAAGGATAGAACCTTGATGACAAGTCATCCAGATTATTTTGATGTATGTGGTTACAAGGAATGAGTTTCCACATACTTGAAGGTGAGGTTCCCCTTGTTTCTTGGCAATCTGGGGTCCCATGATGCATGTTCTATATTTAGCCACTTTTTTGTGGTTGTGAAATTGGTTTGTATTACTAAAGAGGACCACTCAGATGCCAACCCTATTCTGATTGACTGATCCTTCAAAGAAGATCCTCCATAAGTCTGGATCTAAGGGGATAATGATGTCTAGTGACCCAATCCATTTGACATCTTCATCTAGAAACTCATACCCATGTGTTTGTTCTTTAGGGATTGGTAAGTCCTCCATATGATATGGTAAGGCTTCTTCTTTGGTTTCCTTCATTTCTATATATGTTATGTCAATTTCTTGGCAACATCACTTGCATTTTTGTGCATCATCCAGTGAGGGTGGGTCATTCATACAAGTAGAAGAGATAGTTCTACAAGACACCATAACTAGCCAATACTTTTCAATTATCATGTATCGGGCCTTGATGTCACTAAACTTCTTGGATATATAGTATATGCCATGCATGTTGGTGGCAGATGATTTAATCAAGACCCCTCCCATTGATGTTTCACAAATTGATAGTAAAAGAGTGCGAGAGTATTAGGATACCACAAGATGTATAAATGATGTCAAGGTGAGTTGGTCTTTAAGTTTTTAGAGTGTCTCTCTTTATTGTTTGGTCCATCCGTAGTTAGTATTCTTCGTCTATAACTTGAAAATGGTCTCACATGTGAGCATCAGCTTGGCGATGAAATGGTTGATGCATTGAAGGTGATCAAGCATGTCTCATTTCTAATTTTCCAGTTTTTGTGAAGGAACTTTGTGGATGACATGGTCCTTAATCAGTCACCTTTCGTTACTCTTTGAATGATGATGTAACCAAGGGTTTCACCAAATGTAACCCTAAAGACACATTCTGATGGATGAAGACGTAAAGAGAATTGACGTAGTCAATGAAACAACTTATCTAGGTTAGCAATGTGGTCCTCAGGATGCTAATATGGTGATCATGTTATCCACATAGACATTCACTTTTTTATGCATCATGTTGTGAAAAAGAGAAATTATTACTCCCTGATAGGTTGCCCCCACATTTTAAAGTTAAAAGGCATGAGTTGGTAGCAGAACACTCCCCACTTGATAATGAAGGTGGCTTGTCCTTGTCCTCCTTAGACATATTGATGTGATTTTAGCTGACAGAACCATCCATATAGCTTAGGAGTGCATGTACAACTATTTTATTGCCTAGTACATTAATGTGTGGTAGTAGGAAGTAATACTTATGATATGCTTTATTGAGATCATGATAGTTCATGCACTTTCATACTTTGCCAAATTTCTTTGGTACATATACAATGTTGGCTAGCCAAGTGGGATCTGGCTCTAAGAAACTAGTGATGTATTGTTTATGAACCTTCTCTCTGATTGATGGAGCTTCCACTTGCGTGAAATTGCGTGCACCACTAAAAATCCTAAAGATAGTAAGTCTTTAGGTTTAGCCTTGCTTATACTAGATTGAGAACTCCACGCACGTATGTTGAGATACGTGGAAGTCTTTTCGTAGTATATTTAAGGGTCGAATCCACTGGACAACGGTCTTATTGAGAGCAACAAGATGAAAAACGTTAGAATCTCATTTAACCTCTTAGCAGTTGGTATCTAGATCGAAAAGCTTGGTTTGGTTGTTTTGAATTAAGCATAAGTAAAGCAGAGCAAGAAAGTAAACTTATGGATGTTAACAATGATAATGAGACACTAGGATGTGATCGGCTTTCGCCACCACTACACATGGATCCAAACATGCAACATAAAACATAACCTACAAAAGAGTCTTAAACAATTAGTATCTTTGTAGATTTAGCTTCCTTTCAGAGAGCTAGCTATGAGAAGTGTGGGAATGTTGCAAAGCCAGCCATCCCCGAACGAATGGTCACCTACTTTACATTATTCCCTTCGCAAAGTGTGTTCCTCGGCTCATCAAAGTTGTACTTTCATACGTCAACTGATTCCATTTCATAGTATGAAAGTACAATGATGGATATGAGTTTACTCCACTTCTTGAAAAGCACTCCTAGATACCGAAACAGATGCATGGTGGATACATGCATCAAGAACCAACATTCAATCGAGATTCAAATCGGATAGTACAAACGCAGACAATTCATACTAACAGATAAAGGATAACACAAGTTGGTGATCAAGCAACAAGCATTCATTAAATGATTGATGTTGAACTGAAAAGAAAGTATGTCTCTTATTGCAAACTATGGATTACATTGCACGAAATGAAAACATGGGTAGCGGTGCTACTCCCCGCACCCTAGTGAATGAGACTACTCGCTCATAGCTAGGACAAAGAAGGAGGTGAGAAGAGAGAGAGAACGCCATCCCCACAAAGGAGAGAGGAAAGTCAACCCCTTGGAAGGAGAGAGAATGATGATCTTCACACTTTACAGGTTGCTCGATGATGAGGTCTCCTCTTCCCACCTTCTTTGGCGAAGAGAAAGGAAGCAGCTTCAGGATGGAGTGTGGATCTCAGACCAGCAGCCTTTGGGCGGAGGATGGAGGTTGGAATAGCTCTGGAGTAGTAGAGGCAGCCTCTGGACATCTGAAACTTCCTATCTTTGGAAGGACCTCTCGGGTCTTATTTATAGGCTTTAAGTGGGGTCCAAACGGTTTGGGCAGTTTTGGGTCCAAACGGTCTTGAAGACTGCAGATGATTTAATCAAGACCCCTCCCATTGATGTTTCACAAATTGATAGTAAAAGAGTGCGAGAGTATTAGGATACCACAAGATGTATAAATGATGTCAAGGTGAGTTGGTCTTTAAGTTTTTAGAGTGTCTCTCTTTATTGTTTGGTCCATCCGTAGTTAGTATTCTTCGTCTATAACTTGAAAATGGTCTCACATGTGAGCATCAACTTGGCGATGAAATGGTTGATGCATTGAAGGTGATCAAGCATGTCTCATTTCTAATTTTCCAGTTTTTGTGAAGGAACTTTGTGGATGACATGGTCCTTAATCAGTCACCTTTCGTTACTCTTTGAATGATGATGTAACCAAGGGTTTCACCAAATGTAACCCTAAAGACACATTCTGATGGATGAAGACGTAAAGAGAATTGACGTAGTCAATGAAACAACTTATCTAGGTTAGCAATGTGGTCCTCAGGATGCTAATATGGTGATCATGTTATCCACATAGACATTCACTTTTTTATGCATCATGTTGTGAAAAAAAGAAATTATTACTCCCTGATAGGTTGCCCCCACATTTTAAAGTTAAAAGGCATGAGTTGGTAGCAGAACACTCCCCACTTGATAATGAAGGTGGCTTGTCCTTGTCCTCCTTAGACATATTGATGTGATTTTAGCTGACAGAACCATCCATATAGCTTAGGAGTGCATGTACAACTATTTTATTGCCTAGTACATTAATGTGTGGTAGTAGGAAGTAATACTTATGATATGCTTTATTGAGATCATGATAGTTCATGCACATTCATACTTTGCCAAATTTCTTTGGTACATATACAATGTTGGCTAGCCAAGTGGGATCTGGCTCTAAGAAACTAGTGATGTATTGTTTATGAACCTTCTCTCTGATTGATGGAGCTTCCACTTGCGTGAAATTGCGTGCACCACTAAAAATCCTAAAGATAGTAAGTCTTTAGGTTTAGCCTTGCTTATACTAGATTGAGAACTCCACGCACGTATGTTGAGATACGTGGAAGTCTTTTCGTAGTATAGTTAAGGGTCGAATCCACTGGACAACGGTCTTATTGAGAGCAACAAGATGAAAAACGTTAGAATCTCATTTAACCTCTTAGCAGTTGGTATCTAGATCGAAAAGCTTGGTTTGGTTGTTTTGAATTAAGCATAAGTAAAGCAGAGCAAGAAAGTAAACTTATGGATGTTAACAATGATAATGAGACACTAGGATGTGATCGGCTTTCGCCACCACTACACATGGATCCAAACATGCAACATAAAACATAACCTACAAAAGAGTCTTAAACAATTAGTATCTTTGTAGATTTAGCTTCCTTTCAGAGAGCTAGCTATGAGAAGTGTGGGAATGTTGCAAAGCCAGCCATCCCCGAATGAATGGTCACCTACTTTACATTATTCCCTTCGCAAAGTGTGTTCCTCGGCTCATCAAAGTTGTACTTTCATACGTCAACTGATTCCATTTCATAGTATGAAAGTACAATGATGGATATGAGTTTACTCCACTTCTTGAAAAGCACTCCTAGATACCGAAACAGATGCATGGTGGATACATGCATCAAGAACCAACATTCAATCGAGATTCAAATCGGATAGTACAAACGCAGACAATTCATACTAACAGATAAAGGATAACACAAGTTGGTGATCAAGCAACAAGCATTCATTAAATGATTGATGTTGAACTAAAAAGAAAGTATGTCTCTTATTGCAAACTATGGATTACATTGCACGAAATGAAAACATGGGTAGCGGTGCTACTCCCCGCACCCTAGTGAATGAGACTACTCGCTCATAGCTAGGACAAAGAAGGAGGTGAGAAGAGAGAGAGAACGCCATCCCCACAAAGGAGAGAGGAAAGTCAACCCCTTGGAAGGAGAGAGAATGATGATCTTCACACTTTACAGGTTGCTCGATGATGAGGTCTCCTCTTCCCACCTTCTTTGGCGAAGAGAAAGGAAGCAGCTTCAAGATGGAGTGTGGATCTCAGACCAGCAGCCTTTGGGCGGAGGATGGAGGTTGGAATAGCTCTGGAGTAGTAGAGGCAGCCTCTGGACATCTGAAACTTCCTATCTTTGGAAGGACCTCTCGGGTCTTATTTATAGGCTTTAAGTGGGGTCCAAACGGTTTGGGCAGTTTTGGGTCCAAACGGTCTTGAAGACTGTTTGGGTTCTGAGACCGTTTGGACCCCGAGACCGTTTGGACCCCGAGACCATTTGGACCTCGAGACCGTTTGGACCCCGAGACCGTTTGGACCCTGAGACCGTTTGGACCCTGAGACCATTTGGCTTCATGCAGTCTTGGGACCGTGTGACTCCATGCGGTCTCGGGACCAGTTGGCTTCATGCGGTCTTGGGACCGTGTGACTCCATGCGGTCTCGGGACCGGTTGGCTTCATGTGGTCTTGGGACCGTGTGACTCCATGTGGTCTCGGGACCGGTTGGCTTCATGCGGTCTTGGGACCGTGTGACTCCATGCGGTCTTGGGACCGGTTGGCTGCATGCGGTCTTGGGACCGTGTGAGGCTTTTGTGATTTTTTTGTCTTTTCCTATAAGTAAAAAGAGAGAAAAGTTAATCTAACAGTATATTTGTAATAAGAGAGGAAAGTTAAGGATTCTATCTAATTTATCTGAGTAAGAGTGTGGAAAACTGAGGAAAATTACTAAGATATCATCACAAAATTGGAGGTTATCACCCCCCTAACTTAGAGTCTAGCTTGTCCTCAAGTTAGATAAAGATGAGGCATGTAATGGCGAGGCAATTTTATTTAGTTATGATTTCCATACTCTTTCTCCAATTCTAAACCCAAGATCTCCTAAGGTTGTATATGAGCTTTTTGTCGTAACTCTTTCAGGTATTGAGAGTTTCTTGGATCTCAGGTTTCTTCCATATCTCGTGGCCTGCATTGGGACCACTTTTTATCCTGTGCATGTCGCTGACTCTAATCAGTTTTATACTTCTCTGAAAATCCTATGGGAAGCTAGAGTGGGTATGAGGGTTGGCTAAAGGCTTGATGTGTAACTCCCCTTTCAAGTAGGGGAGGGGTTGTCTATACTTTTAGGATCTCACTATCGGGCACGATACATCTACCTTTGTGAGGGCAGCTGAATGTACCGCCCGGGTGAGTCCTTCATCAGCCTTTCATATATTTGGATACCTTAGGGTTTCACTACCGGGCACGACACATCTGCCTTTGTGAGGGCAGCTGAATGTACCGGCCGAGCAAGACCTTTATTGGTTCTTCGTATAGATCCTTATTCATGGCAAAACTCTCATAGTTTTATTCAACACTCTGGCTTTTATTTGTAAGCTCACAAGCTTAGGATTTGGGTTTTCAGGGAAATTAAATGGGTGACCAAGCCTTTTTTATTTGAGGAGAAAAAAGTTGTTCTTAGATTTTCTCGACATGCACTTATTTGGTTTCTACTTAGTGGTCCACTTGCGAGACTTCTTGATTTGGATGTCACCTGATGTCCCTCCCATCCTTGAGAGTGTTTGGCTTATTTTGGCCTTGATGCTGACCTGTGGAGAGTCAGATGTAGAAATGAAGCAAAAGCATGAAAATCAAGAGTGGAGAGAAATTAGTAATTCTCCATTACATGTGTAAGTGCTATTCTTGTTATTATTTTTTAGGACTGACTGAGTTCTAAAGTTAGATGGGGATGACTTTGTTCCAAGAGGGATGTTCTTCTTTATGTGCAAGGTTTATTTTAACAGGGAAATTATTTGAAACAAAAATTAAATGTGCAAAGGAAGTTATAAAATGTGTACAAAATTGAAAGAAAAGATAGAGAGGGAAGGGTTTAGAAATGATACCTCACCCTTGTCCAGTGTACTCCCCCCCCTAACTTATCACTCAATCTGTCCTCAGAGTGTCAAACTGATAGGTTGAAAAGTAAAAGGACAAGGGCATCAGGCGTCTGTTAGTCCTTTATTAGCGCCATGTGTTCGAAGGAGATTAGCAGCGAACTTTCCTCGCAACACGTGGTAATACACATGTAGCATGTCCTCTACTGGTCGTCCAAGGACCATTATGGTGTACATCCAGTAGAGGACATGGAAATCACAGTCGTTCAACTCGTAGATCTGTTGTGGACATTTGTGGCTGAAGGTAGGGCGATGAAAGTGTTATTTACCATATGCCTGTGTGTGTGTGCTGAGAAGGTCATGTAGTTCATCAGCACACTCATTCTCCACCTCCTCCATAGGCGTTCTTGGTGTAGTAGTGTATTGTTGCTGGTTGGGGTTGTACTGGCTATCGGAACTATTGTATATGATTGTTGTTCCGTCATGAAGATTGGTTGCCAGCAACATCCAGTGTTCTGCATGAAGGAAAGGAAGCATGATGAACTTCGGAGTCGTGTCTTGGAAATAAGAAATGAGCGCCTCAGTTTTTCTGAAGTTCTTTAGCTTTAAAAGATCATCCTTCATGTATGCTGATGCCATATAGGTTGTAGGGTAGTTCTGGCCGAGAAGATATTGATAGGCGGCCATTAGACTCACGGATAGAGACCCCTTTATATGTACAGTTTCTCGTAGTGCATCTGCCATGACCAGGATATCGTCGGCTATAAAAACGAGGTCATCTTTCTCAGTGTAAAGCCTTGACATGATGAGGCGAAGTTCATTATCGGAGAGGTTGTTGCAGGTGCTGAGGTCAAAGTTGGGGAAAGTTGGTGTAATTGCAGACAGGGGAACCATTTGTGAAGGTGATCTTTTGATGGTAGTCCCAGTTAGCAATTCGGTAACCCCTTTATCATCCTCCAGATCAAAAGAGTAAGGATCCCATTGTTTCTTCTCGGTATCCTTGGCGGGCTGTTGCTTTTCCAACTCCTCAATTGTTTGCCGAAATGGCCATTTTGGAGGACGTTGGATGGCCAAGAAGAGGTAGCAAGGAACGTCATTGGGCGCCATGGTTGGGTCCTTGAAGAACCTTCTATCACAAATTAGCTCCATGGCGTAACGACCTTGTAGAGAATGAAAGTCCTCTATGGCCAGATCAATGAAAGGGATTTGTTGATTGAGCGCTTGAATATGACGTATAATGTAGAAAGTGCAATCTTTAGATCCCTCTACAGTTTGGGTGCGAGGGTTGATGATTTGGAACCAAGGTTGGCTCCAATTCTGGCGGAGGAATGGGCATGCGGCCCAGATTAGTTTTAGAAACTGGAAAGGGATGCACCTTGCCTCCCCTGCTTCTATACCAACAAAATTGACTATCCCGGCTCTTAGCTCATTGGCACAAAAATTGTACACCTTAGCATCTCGAGCTACGGTGTCCACAATCATTAATAGGCACTGGCCGGAAACTAGAAATGGCACGGTTATATAATGTGCCTTTCGTGTTATCCCTCTATGCAACCGCTCGATGGATTTGGTTTGTAGTTCTTTGTATAGCAAACTCATTGCTAGAGCAGGTGATGTGTTGAGCATTGGTTGCTGTCGCTTTAAGCTTCTGTAAGTTTCGATAGAGTTGGCAAGGAGGACACGGAAAACTGCCATCTTCACCGCTGATTGTGGTCGAAGGATGGAGCGGAAGTCTTCACGTGTCAACTTGCGTTGAGTCTTCGTATTTTGGTAGATAACATCGCCCCCATCTTTGACATCATCCACGATAGTGTTTAAGATAAAGATATCTTAAGAATCTATGGTAGAGATGGCCGCCAAGTCTAAATCGTGCATTTTATGAGGTAGAGGTGGCGGCGGGGGAAGCTCTTGTGGAGGGAGAGAAGAAGTCTGCTCCAGATTGTCTATGTACTGCTGCAGATCTTCATCTTTGTCTGAGTCAGAAGCCGATTCCAGATCTTCATCTGTATCCAGACTGACTCTTTCTAGATCTTCTTGTTCTGGGGAAAAGGGCATCGATTGGTCTGGTGTAGAAAGGTGTTGAGATGATGTTGTTGGTTGTTGACTTGTGCTGGTTCCGAGTAAACATTGTTGGAACTCAGCAAAAGCTGGTTCTTTAGAAGATTCTCTCAGAGATCCCATTGCTGAATAGTCAAGGAACTGGTCCCCATAAGACATATTAACGTTTTCATTGTGAGTCGGGGATTTGAGATCTTTATCACCGTCATGGTGATCTTTTTGTTGTTTTGATGCAGCTCCTTGGCTGGTGCCCTCCCCAGCATTGTCTGGGTCGTCAGATTGGTCATATGAGGAGGTGTTGTTATTGGAGTTAGCTGAGGAGTCGGAATCGTCGTCCTCATCTTCATCTTCTTCTCCTTCTTCGTCGGATGCCTTATCTTTGATTTGTTGTGTAGTCTTTTTGCACTGCCGATGGGTTGCTTGTAGCTCATCAAACGCCACTTGCACATGCTCGTGGGATTCGAGTAGTGTGTCGTGTGTTTCCTTAAGATCTGAGTATCGTCCCTCGGTAGATAGGAGTCGCGTTGTAAGATCTGTTACTTGAGCTCGTAGTTGGTTAAGCTTGTTGTTTGCTGACTCCTCGTGGTGACTATGGAGCTGTGTGAGGGTGTTGTCGATGTCATCCAAGCATGTTCTTAAAGCAGTTTGTTGCTGCTTAAGCCCACATAGGGTCTCAGGCAGAGGTTGAGTCTGCGTAGAGATCCTATCAATTTGTTTGGCCAGCACTTCTTGCTGGCTTTTTACTCCAAGGACCAGCTCTGGCAAGTTTTTGTAGTGGTCATCGATGTGATCGAATTGCTTGGCCACTACGTCCTGTCGTTGCTGAATGCTTTGGAGGATGCTTGGCAAGGCGCTGTTGTGCTCGTTGATCTTAGCGACCTGTTTAGAAATACCCTACACACAAGAAAAGATAGATTGCATTATGTTAGAAGGGTCGGCGAGGAGGTTTCGGATGGCGTCAAATTGACGTTTGAATTCCTCACCGACATTTGTAAAAGGGACCCTAGATGCGGAAGGGTGGTATGGCTGGGGTCGGGGTGGAAGGGTGGTAGTGCCTTGCAAAAGAGACATTGGTGAAGGTCCCGCGAACTGTGTGGTGACCGTAGATGGAGTCACCAGCGGTGTTGGGGTGGTAACGGATGAAGAAAATGGTTATTGTCTGGGTGAGAATTGTGGGAGAGAACATGTTGAAGAAAAGAGGGTGGAGATGGGAGTGGAGAATGTGAAGCCGGGTGTGGGAGTGGATAAAGGGGTGACTGGGGAGAAAGAGGGTGAAGTGGAAGATGTGGGTGGAGGGATTGTTGTTGGGATTGTGATGGAGGAAGGTGGAAGGGTGGTGGGTGGTGGGATGGTAGTGGATGGTAATGTGGTGGGGGTGGTGGTAGTGAGCTCATCATGTAGGCTCATGATGAATGAGTCTATAGATGAGGTAGTGATTGGTTCCTCCGGATGAGGGCGGTCTGTCTCTGATTGTAGTTTTGATGTTGGTGTCCCTGACAGCTGTGGTGGTTATAAATGTGCCTTATATGGTCATTTTACTAGTATTTTTGTTACCCTGGCTGCTGGGGCATTAATATTGAGCTCTGTTTGTCCCGCTATGGTCTTCGTTTCTTGTACTTTGACCGAAGCCATGATTTTGGTAAGCTCTTCGTCGGTGAAGAGGAGCTTGTCTTTGTCATAATCTGCAAGCTCCGGGAGTGGTAGTAGAGTTCTGGAGGATAGTACTGTGGGGCAGAAGATGTAATGTAATTTCACATCCTTTTCCTTGATAATGTAGGAGTTCTTCAAGGTTTGCTCATTAGTAAGGATGTCTCCCTTGATTTGTGTGCAGCGAGGGAGTAATTTGTCCATTTTGAGGTATTTGATGACGGAAGTTATGTGCCCGCCCATGCAGATTTATTTTCCTATGGCGTATGTTGAGAATTTTTGGATCATGTGCCATCTGATGTTGATCGTCTTTCCATGCAGAATGGACCATAGAAGGAAAAGGTCAGCAGTGATAACATTTCCTCCCTCTATTCTAGGGAGCAGTGCACTGGTAAGAATTTTGTGAAGCGTGCGCATGAACCTAGAGTGAATATTGGAGGCTTTGCAGGTCTTTGCCTCGTAAGTTGGGATCCCTATTAGGGTTTTCCAGAAGTTGTGTCTATTGAATTGGGAGTTCTCCGTGCCAATAGCTTTGGCCTTTTTTAGCTGGTCCTGGTTGTCTATGAAAATTTTGTTAAGAAGATTTTCTGTTATAACAACGTTGTTTCCAAAAAGTTTGGTGACCATCCTGTGGTCACCTCTATCCCTTGTTCTGTGCATAATGTCTACCGCTTCTTTGATGAGATGTGTAAGGAATTTTGTAGTTGGTTTGACATATGAAATTTTGGGGACAAAGCACAGTCTGGAGAGATTTGCATTGTCTAGCATGGTGAGGATTCTGTCGTAGATCCCCATCTTGAGCAGTACGCTTGAGCAGACGTACTTTGTTGGTTTAAGTACTTTGTTGATGGATGGGAGGGTGTGTATGTAGAGGTTTTGTGGTGGTGGTGTGGTGGTGGTAAGCATTGAGAAGACGGGGGTGGTAGCGGGGGTGGTAGTGGCGGGTGTTGGGACAGACTCTGCAAGGGTTTGTTCCCTAGAAGTAGCGGTGCGGACTTGCTTTCTTGCCCATTTCTTTGATGGTTGTTCTTTTGTAGCTTACTGGGCCTTTCGTTTCCCTTTCGATTTTTCGGTTGGGGATGCATCTTCAAAGTTAGGCTCGTACTCGAAGCCTTCATCACTGGAAGAAATTTCTCCCACTTCTTCTTCGGGCTCCTCAGCCAGACATTTGTTGATGTGATCGATTTCACACAAGACTGCTAAAATGTTGACCTTTGGTGGGGCCTTTCCAGTCTTGTTGTAATTATCGATGATCTTTTGGAGCTTTGCACGGCTTTCTATTAGTTGTTCCCTTGTCCAGAAGGGAGCATCTTTGGTTCCGGTGGGTTACTGTGCTGGTGAAGCCATTTTTTTAAAATGGAAAGTCATGTGTTAGAATAACAAGTTTATTAAAAGGAAAAAATTTTATTTTGTATGTGTTTATGTGTTTTATGTTTTAACGAAAAGCAAACGGTTTTGAAGACCGTTTGGTTCCAAACGGTTTCAGGACCGTTTGGCTCCAAACAGTTTCAAGACCGTTTGGCTCCAAACAATTTCAAGACCGTTTGGCTCCAAAACGGTTTCAAGACCGTTTGGATCCAAACGGTTTGAAGACCGTATGGCTCCAAACATTTTCAAAACAATTTGGATCCAAATGGTTTCGGAACCGTTTGGCTCCAAACAGTTTGAAGACCGTTTGGAAGGTGAAATGTCGTGGTCGCGGCAGACGGTAGAGAGGCGGTAACGGCGGAGAAAGAAATGGTGGTGGTGATAGAGATGACGGCGGCGGTAGAGATGATGGAAGTGATGTGAAAGAGGGTCATGTTAGTGATGTAAACATCGGCGACTGTAAAAAATGGAGGTGGTGCAAAGACGGAAGCACCGACGATGCGGCGTGCTGGTCTACCTTGCAGCAGCGGGTGAAGATGACGACGGTGATGCGAAGAGCGGCGGTAACTGAGGTGTGATCACCGTGAAGACGCACGGAAATGGGAATGCCGATGGCGGAGAGAACCTGCGTCTGTGCGGGAATGGGAGCAGGAGAGATGACAAAGCGCAAGTGAGGGTTTTAGAAAGCTCGAGAGTCGAAAAAAAGAAGAAGGAGAGGGGATAGGGTTATATTTATAGGATTCGGGGGTTGACCTTACAAATTCCCCAGGTCAAATGGTTTGAAGACCATTTGGCTCCAAATGGTTTGAAGTCTGTTTGGCTCCAAATGGTTTAAAGACCATTTGGCTCCAAACGGTTTGAATATCGTTTGGTTCCAAATGGTTTCAGGATCGTTTGGCTCCAAACGGTTTCAAGACCGTTTTAGACGATTTAGGTTTTTGATTTTTATATTTTTATGTTTGTTTTGGTTGTTTATGTGAATTTTTATAGTTTCAGATTAAAGATGATAACCCTAAAATGAAAAAAAGGAAACATAGAACTCAGATCTTGGGTTTCCTCCCAAGTAGCGCCTGGGTTTTACGTCGCTGGCTCGACAAGGTTTTGATTTTGTTATGGTGACGTTGTGGGGTCTCTGATCTCAATAGTTTGTCTCGGAATTTTGTCTGCTGGAGTATAGTATTTTTTCAATCTATGGCCATTGACTATCCTTTCTCCTCCATTATCGTCAACAATTATGATGGCTCCAGTCGGGTATATATGTTTAATTGTGAAAGGCTCGGACCACTTTGTGCAGAGTTTTCCGGGGAACATTTTGAGCCTGGAGTTGAAAAGAAGGACTTTATCTCCAATGGCGATGTCTTTTCTTTTTAGATGACCGTCATTCCACATCTTGGTTTGTTCTTTGTAAATACTAGCACTTTGATAAGCGGTCATTCAGAGCTCCTCTAGTTCTTATAGTTGTTGTCTGTTTTCTCTGGCACTTTTAAAATCAAAATCCAGTTGTTTAATGGCCCACCAAGCCTTATGTTCTAGTTCCACTAGAAGATGACATGATTTCCCGTATGCCAAACGAAACGGGGTTGTTCCAATTGGTGTTTTATAAGCTGTTCGGTAAGCCCAAAGGGCATCGGGAAGCTTGGTGGACCAGTCAATACGGTGTCTATTGACTATTTTTTCTAAGATTGCCTTTAGTTGTCTATTCGAAACTTCAACCTGACCACTGGTTTGTGGATGGTAAGGTGTGGCAACCTTATGGTTGACTCTGTATTTCTTTAAGAAGGGTTCAAAGCTTTGTTCCAGAAAATGGGTCCCTCCATCGGATATGACAGTTCGGTGGACTCCGAATCTGGGAAAAATGATATCTTTAAACATCTTAATGACTGGTTTGGAATCGCTGGAAACTATGGGTATAGCTTCTACCCATTTCGAGACATAGTCCACAGTGACCAGTATGTAAAAGCATCCATAAGAAGAGGGGAAAGGACCCATAAGGTCTATCCCCCAAACATCAAAAATCTCAATCTCCTTCCACATGGTGAGAGGCATTTCGTTTCTCTTTGTTATACCACCGGAGAGTTGACACTTGTTGCATGATTTTACAAAATCATGGGAATCTTTTTCTATTGTTGGCCAAAAGAATACCATCGGAGAGTTGACACTTGTTGCATGATTTTACAAAATCATGGGAATCTTTTGCTATTGTTGGCCAAAAGAAACCCGATTGGAGGACTTTCATGGCTATTTTATTCGAACTCATATGTCCTCCAGTGGGGCCGGAGTGACAATGTTCTAGGACAGGAGTAATCTCTTCTTCGGGTAGGCAACGACAAAAAAGTCTGTCTGCACATAGACGAAAGAGGTAGGGTTCAGCCTAATAATATTGCATGACGTCGTGGAGGAATTTCTTTTTGTCATGGTAAGAGGCGGAAGGGTGGATGATCCCTGTAGCCAGATAATTCACTATGTCAGCATACCAGGGGAATCCAGTGGTAATTTTCATTAGTTGGTCATCAGGGAGGGAGTCTCTGATAGGTACTGTATCATCATCCTTGATTTCAATATGGCTGAGATGATCAGCGACGATGTTTTCTACTCCACTTTTGTCTTTGATTTACAAATCAAATTCCTAAAGCATCAACACTCAGCGGATAAGTCTGGGTTTTGTGTCTTGCTTTTGAATTAGGTATCGTATAGCGGAGTGGTCAGTGTAGACAATGACCTTAGCTCCAATCAGGTAGGAGCGGAATTTCTCAAACGCATAGATGATAGCTAAGAACTCCTTTTCTGTAGTGGTGTAGTTCTTCTGCACTTCATCGAGTGTTTTGGATCTGTAATATATCACATAAGGTTTCTTGTCAATTCTCTGCCCTAACACGGCCCCTATGGCATAGTCGCTGGCGTCACACATGATTTCAAAAGGTTGTGACCAATCCGGGGCTCTTAGTATGGGTGCGGAGATTAAAGCATTTTTTAGAGTTGTGAAACTTTGTAAGCATTCTTAGTTAAAATTAAACTCGGCGTCTTTAGTTAGCAGTTGGGTCATGGGTTTTGCTATTTTTGAGAAATCTTTAATAAATCTTTTGTAAAACCCAACATGACCTGAGAATGCTCGTACTCCGTTTATGTCTTTTGGCGGTGACAATTTTGAGATAACATCAATTTTTGCCTTGTCCACCTCAATCCCTCTGTCACTCACTCTGTGTCTAAGTACGACACCTTCAGTTACCATAAAATGGCATTTTTCCAAATTTAGGATGATGTTCGTTTCCTCGCATCTTTGTAAGACTCGTCCAAGGTTAAGTAGACAGCTGTCGAAGGAATCTCCATAAACTGAGAAATCATCCATGAATACCTCCATTATAGATTATGTTAATCCTGCAAAAATAGCAAACATGCACCTTTGGAAAGTAGCAGGTGTGTTGCACAACCCGAATGGCATTCTTCTGAAAGCATAGGTCCCAAAGGGGCAAGTAAAAGTAGTTTTCTCTTGGTCTTCTGGGTGTATAGGGATTTGGTAGAACCCGGAATAACCATCTAGATAACAGAAGAACTTTTGATGGGCTAAGCATTCTAGGACTTCATCAAGAAAGGGCAGAGGGTAGTCATCTTTTTGCGTTGATTTATTTAGTTTCCTGTAGTCGATACACATCCTCCACCCCATCACAGTCCTTGTAGGAACTAGCTCATTCTTGTCATTTAGCACGACAGTGGTTCCTCCCTTTTTGGGGACCACTTGGACGGGGATGACCCATTGGGAATCTAAAATTGGGTAAATTTTGTCAGCTTTCAGCAGTTTGAGGACTTCAAGGCGAACCACTTCTTTAAGATTGGGGTTCAACTTCCTCTGGTGTTCTCTTGATGGCTTGAATTCTTCAACCATGGGCAGTCTATGCATGCATAAGGCTGGGTTTATATCTGTCAGGTCAGTTATTTTGTACCCAATGGCTTTCTTGTGTTTCTTTAGCTCAACAAGAAGAATTTCTTCCTGGTTTTCCGTCAGGGTGGAACTGATGATGACTGGACATAATTTTTATTTTTCCAAGAAGATGTGTTTAAGTCCCGTTGGTAAAGTCTTCATCTCGGGAGCCTTGGGTGCTTCTGTTGCTTCTAAAATAGTGACAGATTTGAGCTCCTCAAAGGCGGCTGTTGGCGCTTCTTCAGCTTTCTCTAAGTCTTGCAAGCATTGTTGAACCAATTCATTAGCTGAGAATTCGACTTATGGATTTGTTAGAACATTCTCTAACTCATCAGATGGCTCAGATATTTCCAATTCGGACATTTGATGTATTGCATCTAAGAGAAAAACCTCCTCTTGAATGCTGGGACCTTTCATGCTGTTGAGAACCCGTAATTGAATTGCTTCTTTTCCCAGTCTTAGAATGATCGTGCCAGCTTCAACATCAATAAGCACCCTAGCTGTGGTGAGGAAAGGTCTGCCAAATATTATTGGGTATCTTAGATCCTCCTTGGTATCCATAATGACAAAATCGCATGGGACATATGCATCTTTGCCTATCCTAACTGGAATGTCCTCAATAATTCCTAGGGTGCAGTGATGGTGGAATCAGCTAACTGAATTGTCATTGTTGTGGGTAGCAAGTCAGTGAAACCCAATCTCTTACACATGGAGTAGGGCATAATTGATATGCTAGCCCCTAAGTCAGCTAATCCCTTTTTGCTCGAAGCATTTCCAATACAGCACTGAATACCGAAGGAACCAGGGTCCTTCTTTTTCTTTGGCATCTTATTAAGAATGATATCAGAGGTGGTCTGAGCTAGTTTGATGGTCTCTTATTCTTCAGTAATGTACTTCCTTGATAGCAAGGTTTTCAGGTATTTAGCCCAAGCTGGTACTTCAGAGAGGGCGTCGAGGAGCGGGATGTCGATATAGAGTTTCTTCATCGCCTCCTTGAATTTTTGGATTCTAGTGTCCATCTTAGTCTCTTTCAATCTTCATGGATATGGTATCCTAGGTTTATATTGTGGGACCTCTGACTCCTTGGGGGCTTATTCCTTTTCTTTGCCTTTTTCAGTCTCTACAGAATTCTCAGTTGCTAGATTCGAGCTTGCATTTGGAACAAAGATAGGTGTATCATCATCATCATGAGTGATCCTTGTAGCTTCATGAAAGACACAACCCGATCTTGTAGTGACGACATTCAATTTCTATAGTCTATTCTGATCGTGTCTTGGGTTCGATTCCGGTTGGCCAGCAAAAGTGCCTATTGGTGGCTTTAATTGGGCAGCAATTTGTGCCAGTTGAGCCTCCACAACCTTCTGGTGAGCTTGCTGATTAGAAAGCATGGTTTGTTGTGACTGTAGCATCTGCCTGATCATAGTCATCTCATTTGCTGGCTGGGAGGGGGCATTTTTCTGAGTGAGTTGTTGTTGTCCTTGGTGTAGTTGTTGCGGAGGCGGTGCTAACTGAGGTTGATGTGGTTGCTGCAACTGAGGGTGCAATTGCGGGTGCAGAGGAGGATGGGTGTATTGATAGTAGGCGGAGGGGTTTCTAGTGTAGTTGGATCTTAGGAAGTTATTTTTGAGGTTCCCTTAATTTTGATTAAAGTTGCTTTGGAATCCAGGTGACAACCTATTGGAAGACCCGCCCTGTGTTTGATGTTGTGGGTTAGCAGTCCCCACAGGATTCCCATACTGAAAACCGGGGTGGTTTCTTAGTTGGTTTGGTTTATAGTAAACTTGTCCTGGTATGGAATGAATGGAATTAACTTGTCTGGGCATCTGGTCTTCAGGGTGTTCAATGGTTGGTTCATACTGTTGTTGTGGTGGTTGCATATCCATCATCACATTGAAAAGCAAACCACATGATAGCGTAGGGCGATCGGATGCGTGACAAGCTTCACAAGTCCCTGTAGCAGCTTTAACTTGTTGGACTTGGGGGTTTTTCTTCTTATCATATTCTCCGAATGAAGTTTCAAGTGCCTGCTATTTGTGAGCTATAGTCTTTAAAGCTTCAGCAATAGCTTTCATTTCCATTGATTCCTCAGCTTTATAAACTTTGAGGACTCCCTTGTCGGATGATCGTCCCCAATTGGATTGGTTCTCAGCTCCAAGTGTAACGATTTTCCATGCGTCCTCATAGTTCTTCCTCATAAAGTTTCCTCCAGATGAGGAATCCAGAAATTACTTGATGTCATCACTCACCCCTCTATAGAATGTTTCTATTAGTTGATTTTGGGAGATGTCGTGATGAGGACACTTTCTTAGAAGCTCCTTGAATCTTTCCCATGCTTCTGCGAGTGATTCTCCAGGAAGTTGGGTGAAGTGGTTGATATGCCCCCTAATTTCGTAAGTTAACGAAGGGAGGGGGGACTTATCTAGGAACTTCTCTTCCAAGGGGGCCCAGGTGGTGATGATTGGCTCCCTATCAAGCGAATTATACCAACTCAGAGCCCTTCCGGACATAGTGAAATGGAAAATATGTAACATTATTGTGTCAAAGGCAACTCCAGCCTGTGGGACAAGTCGGCAAAGTGCCTTGAATCTCTTCAAGTGATCCATGCATTCGTCTCCAGAACCACCAGAGAAGGAGATACCCTGCATTATTTGAATCCATTGTGTCCGAATTTCGAAGTTGGGTATGTTAATGATCGGTAGTCGAACTGGATGATTGTCTTCATAGTTCTTAGGTACGGCATAGTCCCTCAATTGCTTGTTTCTTAGCTCTAGCTGGGCAGCTTGGTTAGCTGCTTCATTTTCATCTCGGATGCGGGCCTATTCTTCAGCTCGGATCTCTGCATGAATCTGAGCACGAGTGTCAGCAATGAGTTGTGCTCTCTGAGCGGCTATGGCGGCATTGACCCTTTCCATTACTAATGCAGCTTAGCATTGATCTTCAGCCATTTTCCTGGCTCTTTGGCGGTTAAGTCTGATGCGGCGGTGGAAGCTTCTCTCTACCTCAGAGGCGTACTCTGGATCAGGGGAGAATCTGAGATTATGCGATGGTTGCATACATGTCTTATACCTGAGTAGAGAGAGAAACACGCCTTTTAGATGATGCAGGAGATATGATGAATTCAAGAAGATATGGACTAATGGTTAAAAAAAATGTAAAACCCTAACCAACTAGCAAGATAATAAATGAAATTAAAACGTTCCGTTGTCCCCGACAACGACACCAATTTTTGATGGAGCTTCCTCTCACGTGGAATTGCATGCACCACTAAAAATCCTAAAGATAGTAGGTCTTTTGGTTTATCCTTGCTTATACTAGATTGAGAACTCCACCCACATATGCTGAGATACGTGGAAGTCTTATCGTAGTATAGTTAAGGGTCGAATCCACAGGACAACAGTCTTGTTGAGAGCAACAAGATGAAAAACGTTAGAATCTCATTTAACCTCTTAGCAGTTGGTATCTAGATTGAAAAGCTTGGTTTGGTTGTTTTGAATTAAACATAAGTAAAGCAGAGAAAGAAAGTAAACTTAAGGATGTTAACAATGATAATGAGATATTAGGATGTGATCGGCTTTCGCCACCACTACACATGGATAAAAACATGTAACATAAAACATAACCTGCAAAAGAGTTTTAAACAGTTAGTATCTTTGTAGATTTAGCTTCCTTTCAGAGAGCTAGCTACGAGAAGTGTGGGAATGTTGCAAAGCCAGCCATCCCCGAATGAATGGTCACCTACTTTACATCATTCCCTTCACAAAGTGTGTGCCTCGACTCATCAAGTTTGTACTTTCATACGTCAACTGATTCCATTTCATAGTATGAAAGTACAACAATGGAAGTGAGTTTACTCCACTTCTTGGAAAGCACTCCTAGATAAAGAAATAGATGCATGGTGCATACATGCATTAAGAACCAACATTCAATCGAGATTCGAATCTGATAGTACAAATGCATACAATTCATACTAAAAGATAAAGGATAACACAATTTGGTGATCAAACAACAAGCATTCATTAAACGATTGATGTTGAATTGAAAAGAAAGTATGTCTCTTATTGCAAATTATGGATTACATTGCACGAAATGAAAACATGGGTAGCAGGTCTACTCCCCGCACCCTAGTGAATGAGACTACTCGCTCATAGCTAGGACAAAGAAGGAGGCGAGAAGAGAGAGAGAATGTCATCCCCACAAAGGAGAGAGGAAATTCAACCCCTTGGAAGGAGAGAGAATGACGATCTTCACACTTCACAGGTTGCTCGATGATGAGGCCTCCTCTTCCCACCTTCTTTTGCGAAGAGAGAGGAAGCAGCTTCAGGATGGAGTGTGGATCTCAGACTGACAGCCTTTGGGCGGAGGATGGAGGTTGGAATAGCTCTAGAGTAGTAGAGGCAGCCTCTGGACGTCTGAAACTTCCTGTCTTTGGAAGGACCTCTCGGGTCTTATTTATAGGCTTTAAGTGGGGTCCAAATGGTTTGGGCAGTTTTGGGTCCAAACGGTCTTGAAGACCGTTTGGGTTCTGTGACCGTTTGGACCCTGAGACCATTTAACTTCATGCGGTCTTGGGACCGTGTGACTCCATGCAGTCTCGGGACCGGTTGGCTTCATGCAGTTTTGGGACCGTGTGACTCCATGCGGTCTCGGGACCGGTTGGCTTCATGTGGTCTTGGGACCGTGTGACTCCATGCGGTCTCGGGACTGGTTGGCTTCATGTGGTCTTGGGACCGTGTGACTCCATGTGGTCTTGGGACTGGTTGGCTTCATGCGGTCTTGGGACCGTGTGAGGCTTTTGTGATTTTTTTGTCTTTTCCTGTAAGTAAAAAAGAGAGAAAAGTTAATCTAACAGTATATTTGTAATAAGATCGAAAAGTTAAGGATTCTATCTAATTTATCTGAGAAAGAGTGTGGAAAACTGGGGAAAATTACTAAGATATCATCACAAAATTGGAGGTTATCACTGATCTTAAGGATCCATTCTAATTATAGACGTCTATCTTTCTGCTTGACTTAGTGAATGCATGGGATGGTAGGCATGTGATGAACTATTATCTATTCATCCAATCTAGGCATGTTTGAGTATCACCAGAATAATATATCTATGTACTTGAATAGGAGTTCTATCAATTGGTCCTTGATGCTTTGAGGTGGAGGCACCCCAATTTTGACCTCACATCAATTGGGGCTTGAACCAAAATCAATTGTCGCCTTCTATCTTCAATGTGAAAGAGATGATGCTCCATCGACATGTAATCATGGATGGGAATATCTTTGAACTTTGCATCTTCATCATTGTAGATTTGTTATACTTTTGAGAAATAATCACCAAATTCCTAGCTGGAAAGAGTGTCATAGATTTTTTTCCTTCATTTTGTTATTTGTTGAAGCTTTTGGTGGAAGGTGGGAACATTGTGGAACATGGAGAAAATATCCACTCTGGAATCTCAATGACTCCAGAGTCATTCTTCCAACATAATTTTTGGGAAGCAAAGGTGGCTTTGTCTTCAAGATGTTTCTCTCCTCCATGTGTCAATGTTGTACTTCATTCATGCTTCATATGGGGCAGAGGAGTTGTTGTACACATTATGTAGTGCCTTCTTCAGATATGGTGTTGATTCCCTCAAGAATTTTGTAGGCATCATCATACTCATGGGACTCCATAGTCTTATTCCATGTCTATATTTCTCCCCTCCTTGGAGTTAGTTAGACATGGTGAGTTTGGAAAGGTCCTTGGTGCAGTGAAGTCATCCTGATTGAATAATCTTTACAACTCTTCAGGGATTGGATCAAAGGATTCCTCCATGTAATTGTAAATACATTCATCATTTGTTCATAAGGACCCTTATAGTCTTATTTCATGCTCTCTTTCGCTCTCTTTGTCTAAGTTTATTAAGAATAGTGATTCAACAATGTGGGTTGATGTAGGTCTGATAACATCCTTGTCTAAAGGGATGATCTATCCCAACTGTTGATAGTTTTGGGTAGTTTGGACACTGCTTAGAATTTCATTAATGAGGGTGATTACCTCAATGTTGGAATTAATGTTGGGGTAGTTGTCTTGGTAATCATCATAAACCTCTTGTATGAGTTAAGGTAGTATCACATGTATGATCACTTTAGAAATTTCATAAGTATCTTCTACAATGGCGATGGTGTAGGAAAACTATGGATGGGGTCCCTTGCACTTGAGGCCTAAGTCCTATCTATCTAGTGCCCTAAGATAATGCATCTTCATCAAGGTATATTTATAAAGACACTGTAATCATACCTTAAAAAAAGTGTAGATAGCTGAGTTAGACTTGATTCATAAAATGGACTACAACGAGTCTAATTTTCAATAGGGTGTCCATCTTGTAAAGAGAGAGTGATAGTAGGATGAGCCATTGAACCCAAGGCCTGTATACTTTGTTCATTGAGGGATTTGGATGGTCTCAGAATGTCCATGTTATCTAGGTCCCAGGCCTCAGTTTAAGTGGACATTCATTTTGTGTGATCTTTCTGAAAGTTTCACATAGTCATACGGTAAATAGTGTGATTTGTGTCTTTGTGGTGGTATATAGCTGATCCAGGCAACATGAAGCATTTTCAATCTGATCTAGATGTTGTAATCCTCTATATAGGCTATTGTACCACTTGGGCATCTGCATTGATGGTGCCAATGACATGCCACAACTGCTATTTGAGATTTTTATGTAGTAATGATGGGACAATCATGTTCATATGGATCCATGTTCTTCCTATAAGAACATTGAAAGATGCATTTAGATCCAGGAGTATACATAAAACTAAGAATGGTTGTGGCCCAATCTAGATTTTAATTGCCATCTCGCCTAGGGAATGTTTTGGTGGACCATCAAAGGAAGCTACTTTCTTGATTGTTTAATGTAGGTTAGAAGGGTGTTTCTTTAGACTAATGGGCACCTTGAGGGGTAGACGTTAAGGCATGCCCCATTTTTGACAAAGAATGTAGAGATCTTGAGACCTTTATATGTGATGGTGATAAAAAACAACCTATTATTTTTCCCTCCATCAAGTATTTCAACTTCACAAAAGGATATCTAGTGTGAATTCATGAAAAGTCTGACGATGGTGTGAGTGCCTCTAGTTTATCTTCTTTGTAGACATGGGCTCCTTTGAGGGTCTTCATTACAATTTTTCAATGCATGATGGAGCTTTGCATCATGTCTGCTAATGATATTTCTCCCTCGATCTCATTCAAGAATAGCATGACCTTTTCTCCTTAAGGACTAGTTTTGTCACATATCTCAATCTGGGAGGAACTTGCTTAGCTCAATCTGGGAGGAACTTGCTTGTATTGACTATCATATGTGGATTCCACCAATTTTTTATTCCATCATTATTATTGAAGCATCTATAGGGATCCCTTTGATCTCTATCTTCCCTTTATCTAAGGATGGAGGAGTCTCCACTAAGCTAGCTTGGGCCACAACTTGTACTAGTATAGGAAACGTATTTGTAACAACCCCTCTTCCTGGTAACCCCCTATTAAGGAAGACCAAGAAGTCAGAGGTGTCATCCAAAAACATGATCAATGGTTTTGCAAATAATCAAAAATAATTAATAAATTCTACTAGAAACTAAACTTAAAACTGAAATAAAAATTACTTTTCACATACCTTTCAAATATAGGAAACTTGAACTTCTACCCTCAGTAGAATTCTAACTATCTAAATCCTACTTTATGAATTAACTTTAATCTTCACAAGTTCCACTTTTCTGTTTTTCCAATTTTAGATAATCCTAAAATTCTAACAAACAAAATGTCGGTTAGTGTAAATGAATATACTGGTATGAGGGACAATCAAAACATTGCACATAAGCTTAAACAACCTAATCATATCAAGTAGTTGTTAACAATGCAAAATTACATTTTCAATGTGACTTCCCAACTGCTTTTACTCATCCTCTGGGATATCCTCTCTTAGGGTTTAGTCCTTGCGAGGGACTTAAGGCTACCTTCTCCATCCTAAGCTTGGTACCTGGGGTCACCTCTCTAGGTGCCTAGTGGTCTTCCCTCTGGGGCTTGACCACTTTAGACCTACCCTCTGGGTCTTGGTCTTGCATCATACATCCAGAGATGGTATGTAGGTTCGAGACAGTCACATATATACTTAAGCTGTGATAATCATATCCACTTTAAAGATTGTAGAAATAAAAGCATATAAACAGTTTATTTCCATGCAATTGATAAAACATCAGGAAAATTCCGCAAAACTAAAGTGTGTACTCATAATTAACCACATACCCGATTTGGAGATTTCACAAGAAATAAGCACAGTCCAATCCAATCAGGCAATCCAACAAGCAAGCAAGCCAATCACTTAAAAGAACAGAATCTTGAAAAGCATGTACAACCTATTTACTACATACTCATCAAGAACTTACTTTATTGACTTGGAATTACTTTCTAGGGTTTCTAATCCGAATTAGGGTTTCATTAGGTTTCCTTTAGATATATTTAGAACTTCCCTCTTTTATATCCACAAAAACCTAAAATAGCAGTTCTAGGTTCAAAACCCTAATTACTAACTTATGCACATTGAAACTGTCTTTACATCAAATAGGATTAGGATTAATCTAATATCACTTTTATACAAAGGATTTCGAAGTTCATCTCATTAGAAACCATTAACACCTAGAGTAGGGTTTCTAAGCCCATTAATGCATATTAACATATCAAACCCTAAATTAAGCTATTAAGCATATGGATTATCTATTTAGACATCAAAACATCTTTTTATTAACAATGGGTTAATTTTCTCATAGATCATCCATATTAATCTTCTTAGTTTCATTAATCATCGAATTAGGGTTTCCTACTCATGAAAGCATTAAAGATAGTAACTTTTGGTACTTTTCAAACTACAAGCATTTTCAAGCCTCAATTATAATTTTATTGAATTTCTTGCATTTTTCTAATCAATTTTCATATATAATTTGTCCATATACAAACTACTAATTAATTTCTAGGATTTTCATAAAATATCTTACCTTTGGCCAATCGATGGCTGCCACGTCAGCTTCTAAGCCTCCTATCCTCTCAGCGGTCGACTTGGCTCGCGGATCCCATTCAGGGTCCATCTACCTGAGAACCCAGATACGACCTCCTTGTTGCCCCCTTCACGCATCTTGCCCACAGACGCTTCCTTTGTTTCTTTGAAAGAACAAAGGTCTTGTGTGGCAGCCCTCCCCCCTCCACCTGGAGGCTCGCAGGTCGTCAATGATCAAGCTGTGTGTTCGACTCCCTTGTTGCTAGCACCACCAGTGGAAACTATCACTGTACACTCACCATCCGAGCCTGGTTACCCACCATGGCACAACCACCATCCAAGGTTCCTAGAGAGTCCACCAAAGAAGAAAATGGGCATAGTGGGGTTCTTCCAGAGAACCTAAACTTATCAAACTACTCTCTGTTGGGGATGGGTCTACAGCCCCTTTTATAGGAAAGGCTAGTAGAGATGGGTCATTTGTTAATAGAGCTTGGACTCCATAGGGAAATTGCGTGAATCCCATTCCCACATGAAAATGACACAAGTGTGGGATCGATTTGTTCGGTTTTGCCTCCCCAATCCATTGGGAAAGGAATCAATGGCAAAGGGGAAAGAAGAGCAAGATTGGGATCCAAGAAAATCGTGTCTATTGTAGACTTTGATTCCTATTCAGAAGTAAGGTAGGTGACAAGTGTATCACCGTTGGATCTCAGATCAATGGTTCACATTGCACTCGCCAAATATAAGGAATTCTAATGTGAATGTGAATGGTGACATTTAATGTTATCCTTTACACTTTAGGAAACTTACAAAATTCATATCTCCCAAACCACATGACCAATTAATCCCAAATTTTAAGGGAAAGTCCGCATTAATATACTTGTGTACCAAGTTGAGACTCAAATACAAAAGTATGAGACACTTTTCTTCATATGCAAGTCATTACTTATTAAGGCATATTTTATGCATATTTTTTCTCTCCTATTCTTTTATATCATTTATTTGGATTCCTTTTACCATTAGAAACCATATGGACTCAAAATCTCATCCATGATGAGTCAATCACACATCTTTCCACATATTACTCATATTTCCATCATTATTTCAAATTTTCTTCTTAAAGATGCATTATTTGATTTCTTCTTTTTCTTTTAATCATATTGGACTCATTAATATATTATGATCCACGAAATCACATGCACAAAGAAAAAATTGCAAAGGGAATCCATTCAATTCATATAATTCATACAATTTCCATAATCCTACATTTATTGGGGAAATTGCATTTTCAACCATATGAACCCAAAGATTGAGGTTGTAACATTCTTCCCCTCTTATAGGAATTTTTCCCTCAAAATTCCACCAAACATACAAACAATTCAGGATAAGACTTTCCCATGTCCATCATTGGCTCCCATGTGTCTTCATCCTCTCCATGACGCTTCCAAAGAACCTTTATCGTCGAATATTCTTACATCTAAGTTCTTTCACCCTGGATATCTAGAATCCTCATAGGTGACTCAGGATATTACAGCCTCCCTTGAAGCTCAATAGGTTCATGGCTCAGCACCTGGCTCAATTACATCACATAGTGCTCTAGATCAGACTCATGGAACACTTCATACATCATGTTATCCTGAGGGGTAAGGCTAAACATAAGCATCTCCACCAATCCATCTCAAATGGACCTATGTATCGGGGACTCATCTTTCTCATCTATAGCTCATAGGGGTTGGGTTTTCATAACACATGTTCACCCATAGTGAACTGCATATCAGTTTGCTTCGCATCAGCTCACGACTCATGTCGATCTTGGGCTTTCTCAGCCATTGCTTGATCAAAGCGACTTCATCTGCATACACTGTGGTTTCTCTTACCTTCACAAGGTCCTCTCATCGACATTATCCTAATGAAGTGATGACTGACACGGCCACCCCTACAGAGCTTCTTACATCCTAATACTAGCTATGGTGGCTATCATGACAAGAAAACTCTACTAGGGGGAGGCACTGCTCCCATATATCCCCCTGAATGAGCACACATGCTCTCATCAGACCCTCTAAAGCCTGGATCATACTCTTTTTATTGTCCATCAATCAGGGGTGAAAAGTTGTGCTCACCTCCCATTGAGTTCTTCATGTACCTACTTCCACTACATGGAAGTGAACTTAAGGTCATACTCAAGGTATTGAACTCAGATCACAGTGTAGTTGAACTACCTCTCTCTCATATATAGTTCAACCAGATCTGTCATACAGACAGTTCTCTCTCTTAGGCAAGGGACTAGGTCAACTTGGTAAGGCAATCTACCATAACCCATATTGCATCATGACCTCTCTTGGTCTAGGGGAGACCCACCACAATGTCTATGGTGATATGCTCCCATTCCCTCTCAGGGACTCCTCATTATCTATAGCAACTCATTGGGTTACTGGTGTTCGACCTTCACCCTCTGGCATGTATGGTGATAGGCCACATGCAACTCTATATCCTTCTTCTAGGTACCACCACAAACCTTAACCATCTTGGTAGCACCACGGTGTATGATGTAGTTAAAATCATGAGCTTCTACATGTCATGATTCCCCAAGGTTGACTCCTCAGAACCTTAAAACACTGTAGTAGTGGGTTTCACCACCTTCCTTTTCCTGAGAGGTGTATATGAGGTTCTAACAGTCATCCATCTATCTCATAAAGCTCTGGTCTGGCTAACTGAGTATCCACCAACTTGACCAATGGATCTGGTTCTATCTGGGTGTTAGCCATACAAGTCTCATTTTCTAACAAACTTAGGGTTCACCTAGAAACCTCTTCTAGAGTCTCTACTGGCTAAACAAGAAAGTTGTATACCTGAGCTATATTCAGCTGAGAACATCTCATTACCACCTAAGCTTCCTTATAGGTGAAGACATAAACCTGTATATACTCCACTCAACATCCTCATCTTGGAGTTATGTCAACTGAGTCAAGAAAACTTCAAACTCATCATCTCAGTTATCAAACCCAAACCTATGACTTATAGATTCCAAACAACTTCCAGAGAGGTACATCTTCATACTACCTTGTTCTCTTTGTGTTTTCAAACCATCTATCCAACGTACTCTCAAAAGGATGTGGTACTTCCTCTATACTCAAACATCATAGGAAAGTTTCAACTCATATCACCTTCATCCTTAGCATATGGCAAGCGCTTTGTCTTATCTCTCACACCTATAACAAGAGGAAATAAGCATTTGGCTACAGTCCAAATACAGAGTTCATCCCCTTTCAAGAGTAGAGATGGTCAATCACACATCACCATTACATTTTCCAATATAAGTTGAAAAGTACACCACATGTCTCCACTTCGTGAAAATATCGAATCTATGTTTACATCCATGGAAAGGTGGTTCCCAAACACTCTTGGGTCTTCATATTACTCATATAATCCTTAGTCAACTCCTCAAGGTCCCTGAGGTGCTGGTACTTTTGGGGTCATCCCTCTTCCCTTATGCATCTAGGGAGTGCCTCCCTCATTTTCCCTTCGGCCCCATGAACTCATGAAGGTGGTCAACCTCCTAACCCATGGTCCTCAGCAAAGATAGTTGTTACCTCCCGACCCTATGGTCTTATGCATCTAGGGAACAGACAACTCCAACTCCCATTGGTCTTATCCCTACTGACGTGTATTTTACTACGCGCTTTAACGCAAGTATACGCGTCGAGTAATATAGGCCTTTGTGAGGCCCGAGTCGAACTCAGGGATACGTGAATTATTGGAGACTTCTACTAACTAATCGCAATCAGCTAGGCCGACTAACAAAGTAAGGGTTGTTGTCGAAATTAAAAGAAAATCAAACGAAATAAAGAAAACAATTGATTAAAGGTTAGTTTAATCAATTCAAAAGGATATCTTTAGGATGGCGGTTTCACCGTGGGTCAACATTGTATTAGGTTTTATATAATTTCTCACTCTTCTCTCTCTATCCGGGTAGTGGCCTGAAAACAGAATTACCCACTGTCGTGGTGTAATTCACTACTTAGGTTTAGGTTGATTCCACCGTCGTAGTAATCATTCCCCTAAACTAAGCGCATTATAAACGGTCTCTCAGTTCCCACCATTAATTTTACAACTCCTTTGTCAAGGGTTTTATTGATTAATGTAGGTTTCGTCTCTTTTCAACCGTTAATCCTTCTATCGAAGTGATTAAGGGCATTAAGTTATTATTATGGTGATCAAGCATAACAATATAAATGGAGAAAACGAATCTATACCACGGATTTGAGAAAGAAAATGTGAATTATCAATATAAAATTGTCATACAATGCATTCCCGGGCTACTCCCGGTCCTAAAGATGGAGGGTTTTAGCCTCTCATGTTCATCTCACACGAATACATGGTAGAAATAGGGGAATTCATAAGAAAAACGTGAAACAAGTGGGAAAACCCCTGAACGGAGAAGAACCGGCAGATCCTTGGCGTAGAATACAAACTTCCCCTCCTGTCGGTGGTGGAATTCATCTTCGGCAGCGTCCGAATCACCCGGGATGAGCTTCTGGCCTCTGTTCTCCTTTCTCTCCTTCCTCGGCACTCGTGCAATGCGATATCAGATCCCCCCTCCGTCTGGGCGGCCGTCATTAGGTATAAGTCCCTAATTAGGTCGTCAAATAACAACAGCCGTCCGATCGAGATCAAAACAGATCCAACGCATATATGCCGGCGTCGATACCATCGACGCGGGTCGATGGTATCGACCCAGCGGATTAGCGGCAGCTTTCCTTTCTTTTAGTCTGAGCGCCTGTGGTCATCTCGATACCATCGACTTGGGTCAATGGTATCGACTCTCTTTAGCGTCGGTTGTTGTCGTTTAGCGACATTGTAGCTCTCCATGTGTCGATGGCATCGACTTGGGTCGATGGTATCGACAGTTTCCTCGCCAGCAATCTGAAGGGATCTCGATACCATCGACTTGGGTGTCGATGGTATCGACTCTGTGCTGCTCCTCTCGTCTGGCAATCTGTGGCTTGGTCGATGGTATCGACTTCCGTCGATGGTATCGACGGAAGCAAATACTTGTTTTTCCTAAAATCTCACAACAAGACCAAGTAAATCCACACAAATAATAATATTATGATAAATAATGCTCAAAATAGTAAAACAAAGGGGATTTGACATAATATGAAGGCAAAGACCGAAATGAGTGAATTATGCAATATTATCCATAAAAATGAGTAATTAGAGCACAAAACACATATGAAAAAGGTCTATAAATGCGACTCAAAATCATCGCATCAAACTCCCCTAAGCTTAAACATTGCTCGCCCTCGAGCAACTAATCCTTGGAATAGAATTGCAGATGTCAACTAAAAATCAACACACCAACCCACATCCCATGTGACTCCCACTGAACGTTCTCAAATCGGCCTTCTCTAACCACATAACAGTAATTACCCTAAAGGCGACAATAATCGTCAATAAGAGAAATTGTCCTTCAAACCGATGAACACTATCACATAAGGCAGTTAACATAATAAAATTCATCGATTCAGCATTGGTGCATCTTGTGATCGCCTACACTACATTGCTCGCCCTAACTACCATCTACATGGAAGCAGTTCTCCTGATAATCATTAGTGAGGAGAAATTCACGGTGGCCTACCAATCCGAGCAACGGGTGGATGGAATGGGTGGTTCATGGAAGAACTTGGAAGTATTGCACAGTTTCAATATGCTTAAAAACAAAATGTCCTAAATGATGCAAATGCACATTAGAAATGCCCTAATGCCTAAAATTGGGTGAAATGATGCATGCACTACCCTTCCACCTCAAAATGAGATGGAAATCTACTTAAGCCACATCATGTACTCAATTTTCCTGTAATGCGAGTGATATCATGTTCCTTTCTCCCTCTTATTACATTTCCTTCTAAATTCTCTTTCTTTTTTTTTCTTTTTTTTTCAGAATTTTTTTTTCTTTCTTTTAGCCCATATATCCATAATTGCTTAGATATACATGTATTGGGCTATTTTCTTCATGATTGAAAATCTTTGCAATATTTCGAAGGTATGGAACAGTTTAGATCACTCTTAAAGAAAAATTGAGATACATGGTGTACTTTATGCATGATAATCATGAAAGTCATGAATGCAACTACATGGCATGCACCTAAAGGTAATGTGCATGAATCCCTATATTTTTCTCTTTTTATGCAAAAGTATGGAAAATATCAATGCAACTCCTATCTAAATGCTATGCACACAAAAAGGAATTAAAACTGTACTTTACTTCCAATTCTTAAGTGAATTATGTAAAATGAAGTGGAATGATCACAAGATTAGATGACTGAACCTTAGAAGAATATTATGTGTCCCTCCTTACTGACATGTGTAGTAGTTTAGAGGGTTCTCTCTCTTACATCCGATTAAGGTCTCATTACCATTTGATTAGATTAGGCTCAAACAACCGTTGCTATCCACTTTTCATGAGTCAATGGGATTATAAGTGTGACATATTGTTTTAAAGTTGACATAATCAATCATTTTCATAGGATAAGTTCCCCAAGGACAACCAAGTCAAGCTATCCAAAAGACACAAAATTTTTAAAATTCCCTTAAATTTCCCATGAAAACAGTGAGATGACAATTTTTACGACCTCCACGGTTACACTAGATAGATGTGGATCCTAAACACTAGAAACAACAAAAGAAAAGATAGAGTTGTTCCAGCTACCCCCCTAAGCTTGATTCCGACTATGACCTCATAGTCAAAAACAAACCTAAGGGTGGAACAGAGATACCCTGATCAATCCTATGGAGGCGGATACTGCCTGGGTCGTGGGGTCTGGATTTGCTCTGGATGATGTGACTTCATTTGACCAATAACCCCGTCTTGAATAACTGACACCGACACTGCTGTGTGCCCGTCGATACCATCGACGGAAGTCGATGGTATCGACTCGCTGATTAGGGCAACTGCCTCACGAGTCCGGCCGCCGCCTTTTTCATTTGAAAATGTCGATACCATCGACGGACCCGTCGATGGTATCGACTCCACTGAGTCGATTTCTTCTGAAAATCTCCAGAGATCTCGATGGTATCGACTGACATGTCGATACCATCGACTTTGATATTGCGATCTGCCTGTAGGTAGGTCGATACCATCGACTAGGCCGTCGATGGTATCGACACAGAGCAAAATCTGCAGTCGTCAACCTATAACCCGGTCGATACCATCGACCAGTGTGTCGATGGTATCGACCCTGCCTCAGCCTGCACATCAAACAAACCGATCACGGTATCTTTTTTATACTAAAAATTGAACGAAACTAAAGCAACCTATGACTAGAATTAAACTATCCTAATGTACCAATGGTTGGGTTCCTCCCAACAAGCGCCCTTATTTAACGTCTTAGGCTAGACGGTGTGACAATCATAATCTTTTCACCTTGGGAACTGCACTTAAAGGATCATTCGGTAATTTGAATTCAACACGATCTCCTCCAATGCCCAAAGACAAAGTCCCTCTCCCTAAGGAAGTCACGACGTCTGTCGTTGCTTGAAACGGCCTCCCTAGGAGAATTTCACAGCTTTGGAGTGGTGGCATATCCATGACAACAAAGTCCACCGGAAATATGAATCTATCTACTTTGACGAGAACATCTTCACATACTCCATAGGGTTTGACGGTAGACCCATCCGCCAATTCAATTGTTGCAGCCAACTTCTTTATCTCTTTTAACCCCAGCTTTTGAAATGTCGCCAAAGGCATGAGATTTATGCTAGCGCCAGAATCACATTGCGCTTTTGGAAAATGTTGACCACCTATTGAGCACGGAATGTAAAAACCTCCTGGGTCCTTTCTCTTCTTTGGTGAACTCCCGTGAATCATAGAGCTCACTGTCTCATTCATCCAATAAATTTCATCGTCTTTTATCTGCCTCTTCTTATTGATGATTTCCTTGATGAACCTCCCATAGGCGGGTACTTTTTCGATCATCTCCACTAATGGAATATTGATGTGGAGTTTTCGGAATATCTTCAGGAATTTCTTAAAATGACGATGCTCTTTCTTTGACTTAGAATTTACTGGATCTGAAACATCAGCTGCATCAGCACGCCTATGAGGTGGCACATAAGAGCTTTTCAGGGGTACCTCCCCTAAGCTTGCTTCAATCACTCCCTCCGACGTGGGCTTTGGCGAGACATCCTCAATAGTAGCAGCTTTTTGTGGTTCCTCTCTCGCCTTAGATGTCTCCACATGTGCACAAACAACTTGCACTTGTTCTTCCTGCCTAGGTGGAGATACAATATTCACAACTCTTTGTGATTTTCTGAATAAAGGGTTTCCGCCCGGCAATCCATAGTACGTGCGTGGATATGGTATCGCCGGTGTTGCATTCACATTGAAAGTCATTTTTCTTTCTTCTACAGCTTCTTGCACCTGAGATTCCTCATTTCTTACCACAGACATGTACTTAACCTGATGATGTGCTTGGGCCACGTTCGCATTCTCTGCGGGTTTCTGTTGATTTGCGTGCTTAATGGCCGCCACTTCACTTGAAATCTGCGCCACGGTGGTCTCTAATGCCCGCATTTGTGCTCCATGGCTTTGCAGCGTCTGCCCAAACTTGGTTAGAATATCACTTTGAGATTGTAATTGCTTACCAAACATGGCCATCATCTCTTGGTTTTGCTGGACCATTTGACTTAGCAATTCAGTGTTCTTATCCTCGGCTTTCTGCTGTGGCTTGGCATCCGGATCCTGCAGAAAATTATTTGGATCCTTCCATGAAAACTTTTTATCCTTCCTCCATGCATAGTCATTGTTTCTATAGCCCTGTTGTTGCATGAATTTCACTTGGGCCTCCTCATCTTCAGATGCATCTTCCTTAGTCAGCAGCTTCTTAGTTAGAAGATCTAACTTATCGTTTAGCTCCCTAACTAATCTGGATTCACCAGCAGCCTTGACCTGTTCCACTGCACCTCTGTCGCCCCATGACTGTTTCCTAGCCATGTTTTTTAATATCTCGCAACATCTGGTATCCGTATTATTCAGAAAGAATCCGGATCCGGTTGAATCAAGATTACTTCTATCGTGCTCGGAGAGAGCAAAATAAAAGATTTTCACTTGTGTTTCCCTATCCAGCCCATGATGTGGGCACCTCCTCAACATAACCTGGAATCGCTCCCAGGTCTCCGAATATGTCTCACCCGCCTGTTGGGTGAAATTGTGAATCTTCCTAATCATGTCGTTGGTCTTCTCAGGAGGGAAAAACCTCTCAAAGAAGACTTCCACCATATGATCCCAAGACTGAACAAATTCGTCATCGAGGTTATGGAGCCACTCTCTTGCTGCTCCTGCCAAGGAACTTGGGAATAACTTGAGGTACAAGGCATCTTGTGGGAATCGGTCGATCTTCACCATGCCACAGTTCTCAACGAACTGACTGATGTGTGCCACTGGGTCCTCATTCTTCAATCCATGAAATGCATTTGATTTTACCAAGTTGATCAACGCTGGATCGATCTTGTATGTTGGTATGTTGACCGCCTGTTTCTTGATAGGCCCCTTTGAAGCTGATGAAGAAGACGCTTTGATCTTCTCCCATATTGTCTGTGGCTTGGCCATTTCTTCTGCTTCAGATTCAGAATCTATGTCGCTTTGGTGCTCTTTCTCGTAGTGCTCCTCGTCCTCTGGTCCCGGAGGTGGAACCTCAGGTGTGCGATTGTCGTAGTTTGTACTACGTGTATGCACCATGCAAAGTACCTGAAATAAGAAAATCGGGGTTCAGTACTATGCTTGAACGAGTAAATACAATTATAAAGAAATTTAAGGATATTTAAAATTGTTTCAAAATGAAATAAAAAAATGTGGCCTAAAGTGGCCGCTCTTAGCACTCGAAGTGCCAATAATTCGCCGTATCCCCGGCAACGGCGCCAAAAACTTGACGTGTATTTTACTACGCGCTTTAACGCAAGTATACGCGTCGAGTAATATAGGCCTTTGTGAGGCCCGAGTCGAACTCAGGGATACGTGAATTATTGGAGACTTCTACTAACTAATCGCAATCAGCTAGGCCGACTAACAAAGTAAGGGTTGTTGTCAAAATTAAAAGAAAATCAAACGAAATAAAGAAAACAATTGATTAAAGGTTAGTTTAATCAATTCAAAAGGATATCTTTAGCATGGCGGTTTCACCGCGGGTCAACATTGTATTAGGTTTTATATAATTTCTCACTCTTCTCTCTCTATCCGGGTAGTGGCCTGAAAACAAAATTACCCACTGTCGTGGTGTAATTCACTACTTAGGTTTAGGTTGATTCCACCGTCATAGTAATCATTCCCCTAAACTAAGCGCATTATAAACGGTCTCTCAGTTCCCACCATTAATTTTACAACTCCTTTGTCAAGGGTTTTATTGATTAATGTAGGTTTCGTCTCTTTTCAACCGTTAATCCTTCTGTCGAAGTGATTAAGGGCATTAAGTTATTATTATGGTGATCAAGCATAACAATATAAATGGAGAAAATGAATCTATACCACGGATTTGAGAAAGAAAATGTGAATTATCAATATAAAATTGTCATACAATGCATTCCCGGGCTACTCCCGGTCCTAAAGATGGAGGGTTTTAGCCTCTCATGTTCATCTCACACGAATACATGGTAGAAATAGGGGAATTCATAAGAAAAACGTGAAACAAGTGGGAAAACCCCTGAACGGAGAAGAACCGGCAGATCCTTGGCGTAGAATACGAACTTCCCCTCCTGTCGGTGGTGGAATTCGTCTTCGGCAGTGTCCGAATCACCCGGGATGAGCTTCTGGCCTCCGTTCTCCTTTCTCTCCTTCCTCGGCACTCGTGCAATGCGATATCAGATCCCCCCTCCGTCTGGGCGGCCGTCATTAGGTATAAGTCCCTAATTAGGTCGTCAAATAACAACAGCCATCCGATTGAGATCAAAACAGATCCAACGCATATCTGCCGGCGTCGATACCATCGGCGCGGGTCGATGGTATCGACCCAGTGGATTAGCGGCAGCTTTCCTTTCTTTTAGTCTGAGCGCCTGTGGTCATCTCGATACCATCGACTTGGGTCGATGGTATCGACTCTCTTTAGCGTCGGTTGTTGTCGTTTAGCGACGTTGTAGCTCTCCATGTGTCGATGGCATCGACTTGGGTCGATGGTATCGACAGTTTCCTCACCAGCAATCTGAAGGGATCTCGATACCATCGACTTGGGTGTCGATGGTATCGACTCTGTGCTGCTCCTCTCGTCTGGCAATCTGTGGCTTGGTCGATGGTATCGACTTCCGTCGATGGTATCGACGGAAGCAAATACTTGTTTTTCCTGAAATCTCACAACAAGACCAAGTAAATCCACACAAATAATAATATTATGATAAATAATGCTCAAAATAGTAAAACAAAGGGGATTTGACATAATATGAAGGCAAAGACCGAAATGAGTGAATTATGCAATATTATCCATAAAAATGAGTAATTAGAGCACAAAACACATATGAAAAAGGTCTATAAATGCGACTCAAAATCATCGCATCACCTACCTTACCTGAGTATTGACTTAGGATTGTATCATGGTACATCTCAACCTTGAATCTTTACCCAAAACTCCATCGTCTCTCTGGGTACTCATGGTCAAACATACATCCTTTCATAGGGATCACGGTGACCTACATAACTTGGTATGGCTCATTCAGATAGTGACTGGAATTTTTTTAGCTAAGCATTACACACCTCCTGTGGATCTAGCTTTCATACATACAGGTTACGTCCATGGAAACATATCCTATTTCCCCTTAGAGATGGTCACACATGGGTCTATAGATTCGTGCTCATACTATGTGCTCTCCACTTAGCTCATCAAGCTCCTATGAGAGACCTCTTTAGGTTACCTCATACCTAAACAAAAGTTGGTACTCACCCTACAAAACGGTCTCTTCCCAGGATGGGAGACAACTATCTCTTGATAGTTACAAAGGTCACAAACATCCTTACTTCTAAGGTTTACATCATCATGTGTATGCTTAGCCCTACCATGCTACTTATACACGTAGCCAGTCAGAAGGCAACCTACTAAGCCATTTTGAGTTCCCTAATATGTCATACTTGATCCTTATTCCTTAAAGTTAGCCAGTCTCATACATATGTCGCCAACATATGTGAGGGGTTCATCAAACACATACCTTAGTCCAAGGGGGTTTCCTTTTCCTCTAAACATGAGTGGGGTGCCATAATCAAATCCTTAGGAACTCAAATGGCCTCATGAGTATCAGGTGCACCAGGTACTACTACTTCCCCTCTTTGGTCTAGGAACCCCAAGTTTGCCACTTATGCATCATCTGTCTAAGTATGTGCTCTGGTGTCCAACCATGAACCAAACATATACTAGATAGGGCATATACATCCTAACACTCTTCTATGAGAATAGCCCTGAGAGTCCTACACAAGGACAACCAACAGGGTGAGAGATCTCACAACTCATTGTTATAGCATACCTCTTTAGGGTCTAAGGAACTCTCCTTTCTACACCTAATAGGTAGGTACCTATAACATTAGTACATCGGTTCAAGGAGCCTCTTTCATTTTCTAGGGTTTGGTTCCTCTATAGGCAACCAAGGTATGACAAGCCTCTAATGATTGCTCATGAGGCAACCACATACATCTATTTAGGGTTGTCCATTCCAAACCATATCATATCCAACTTCTCATGATTCCTCGTGTTTCGTAGTTCGGGTCTCTAACCTTCATCATCGGGTCTTGTCCTCTCTCTAGAGCTAACCCTACAATTGGTCCTACCACTAGAGGTTCTCTCTTAGAATATGGGTCAAGCTCTTAAGGACACATGCTCACACCTACCTGGGTGAAACGTACTATCAAAACCCCTGTCTGGACATGGTCATCCAAAGCTCAGCATGCTCAACCCACAAACTATCAGGCATAACCCTATCTGGCTTAGGTCTAACACCTACTGCCAGTCTTATTGCCACTCTCTTCTATGCTTTTATGTGCTTGTTTCTAACTCATATATACATCTATTAGGGTTCATATATGGTCACCACTAGCCTTCTCAATGAGGGAGCTATCCCTCACCCTCAATAGGCACGACAACCCAAGGTCGGGTCACTAAAAGACACAAGGGTCAAACAACCACACATAGTTCATGCTCCTCATGTGTACTCAAAATATTTACATAAAACATGCATGTCCAACCCACGTACTTGCACGCACAGACACAATAGGGATGTGGAGAGAGAGAAGTCCTAATCTCTTAAAGTTATTCAATGAACGGGGTAGAGAAGGGATGAAAACAGATGAGCGAGTCCTAGAGGTATCTTATTTCGAGTCAAATCCTCCAATTTTGGCCAGGTAGTCACACAGAATCTGGGAGTCCTCGTAGACCGACTAGCAGGGTGGAGGAAAATAATGCCAGCCCCCAGATCGTGATCCTTTTCTAGACACCTCCATCATTGGAAAATCCTCTAATAACTCCCTTGGGTTCTAAAGAGTTTGTAAAATCTAATAATTATTAGAGATTAAGTGGAAAACCAAGCTCTGATACTAATTATAATGACCCCGCTACCTGGTAACCCCCAATTAAGAAAGACTAAGAACTCAGAGGCGTTATCCTAAAAACATGATCAATAGTTTTGTAAATAATCAAAAATAATTAATAAATTCTACTAGAAACTAAACTTAAAATTGGAATAAAATTACTTTTCACATACCTTTCAAATATAGAAAACTTGAACTTCTACCCTCAGTAGAATTCTAACTATCTAAATCCACCTTTATGAATTAACTTTAATCTTCACAAGTTCCACTTTACTATTTGTCCAATTTCAGATAATACTAATATGCCAACAAACAAAATGTCAGTCAGTGTAAATGAATATACTGGTATGTGGGGACAATCAAAACAATTCACATAAGCTTTAACAACCTAATTATATCAAGTAGTTGTTAACAATGCAAAATTACATTTTCAATGTGACTTCCCAACCTCTTTTACTCATCCTCTGGGATACCCTATCTTAGGGTTTAGTCCTTGCAAGGGACTTAAGGCTACCTTCTCCATCCTGAGCTTGATACCTAGGGTCACCTCTCTAGGAGCCTAGTGGTCTTACCTCTGGGGCTTGACCACTTCAGACCTTCCCTCTGGGGCTTGGTCTTGCATCATACATCCAGAAATGGTATGTAGGTTCGAGACAGTCACATATATACTTAAGTTGTGATAATCATATTCACTTTAAAGATTGCAGAAATAAAGGCATGCAAATAGTTTATTTCCATGCAATTGATAAAACATTGGGAAAATGCTGGGAAACTAAAGCGTGTACTCATAATTAACCACATACCTAATTTGGATATTTCACAAGAAATAAGCACAGTCCAATCCAATCAGGAAATCCAACAAGCAAGCAATCCAATCACACAAAAGAGCAGAATCCTGAAAATCATGTGCAACCTATTTACTACATATTCATCAAGAACTTACTTTATTGACTTGGAATTACTTTCTAGGGTTTCTAATCCGAATTAGGGTTTCATTAGGGTTCCTTTAGATCTATTTGTAACGTCCCTCTTTCATATCCACAAAACCCTAAAATAGAAGTTCTAGGTTCAAAACCCTAATTACCTACTTATGCACATTGAAACCTTCTTTTCATCAAATAGGCTTAGGATTAATCTAATATCACTTTTATACAAATGATTTTGAAGTTCATCTCATTAGAAACCATTAACACCTAGATTAGGGTTTCTAATCCCATTAATGCAAATTAACATATCAAACCCTAAATTAAGCTATTAAGCATATGGATTAGCCATTTAGACATCAAAACATCTTTTTATTAACAACATGTTAATTTTCTCATAGATCATCCATATTAATCTTCTCAATTTCATTAATCATCAAATTAAGGTTTCCTACTCATGAAAGCATTAAAGACAGTAACTTTAGGTACTTTTTGAACTACAAGCAATTCTAGGCCTCAATTATATTTTTATTGAAATTCCTTGCATTTTTATGATCAATTTTCATGTATAATTTGTCCATATACGAACTACCAATTAATTTCTAGGATTTTCACAAAATATCTTACCTTTAGCCAATAGATGGCTGCCACGTCATCTTCTAAGCCTCCTATCCTCTCAACGGTCGACTTGGCTCACAGATTCCATTCAGGGTCCATCTAATTGAGAACCCAGACATGGCCTCCCTCTCTCCCCCTTCACACATCTCACCCATAGACGCTTCATCTATTTCATCGAAAGAACATAGGTCATGTGCGGCATCCCTCCCCCTCCACTTGGAGGCTCGCAAGTCGCCAATGGTCAAGTTGTGTGTTCGACTCCCTTGTTGCTAGCACCACTGGTGGAAACTAGCACTGTGCACTCACCATCTGAGCCTCATTACCCACCATGGCACAGCCACCATCCAAGGTTCCGGAGAGACCACCGAAGAAGAAGATGGTCATGGAGGGATTCTTCCAAAGAACCAAGACTTATCAAACTACTCTCTATTGGGGATGGGTCTACAGCCACTTTTATAGGCAAGGATGGTAGATATGGGTCATTTGTTAATGGATCTTGGACTCCATAGGGAAGTTGGGTGAATCCCATTTCCGCATGAAAATGACACAAGTCTCGGATCGATTTGTTCGGTTTCGCCTCCCCAATCCATTGGAAAAGGAATCAATGGCAAAGGGGAAAGAAGAGAAAGATTGGGATCCAAGAAAATTGTGTCTACTATAGACTTTGATTCCTATTCAGATGCAAGGTAGGTGACAAGTGTGTCACTATTGGATCTCAGATCAATAGTTCACATTGCACGCGCTAAATATAAGGAATTCTAATGTGAATGTGAATGTGAATGGTGACATTTTATGTTATCCTTTACACTATAGGAAACTTACAAAATTCATATCTCCCAAACCACATGACCAATTATCCCAAATTTTGAGGGAAAGTCCATGGTGACTTAATATACTTGTGTTGGGACTCAAATACGAAAGTATGAGAGGCTTTTCTTCATATGCAAGTTGTTACTTATTAAGGCATATTTGATGCATATTTTCTCTCTCCTATTCTTTTATATCATTTATTTGGATTCTTTTTACCATTAGTAACCATGTGGACTCAAAATCTCATCCATGATGGGTCAATCACACATCTTTCCACATAGTCTCAAATTTCCTTCTTAAAGATGCATTATTTGATTTCTTATTTTTCTTTTGATCATATTGGTCTCATTAATATATTATGATCCACGAAATCACATGCACAAAGAAAATATTGCAAAAGGAATCCATTCAATTCATATAATTCATACAATTTCCATAATCCTACATTTATTGGGGAAATTGCATTTCCAACCATATGAACCCAAATATTGGGGTTGTAACATCTCTTGTCCTTTGCATTTTTGAGCTCGCATTGTAACTACTAGAGTTACTACTTGGGTCACACTTGGTCACACTATGATAACTGGCATAGTGATTACCAATTTTGGTTCTTGTAGAACCCAAATTGGTTGAGCATTTGTCTTGGACATACCCCTAGGATGGTGATTGGTCTTCGTATGTTCCTACGGATCACATTCTTCTTTTCTTGGACAACAATAATGACATTGTTGTTATAAAACCAATTTTGAGGGGAGGCTTCAAAGGATAGATTGGTCCAGTGTCCATTCCTCAACTATTATTTTGGCATCCACAACATTAGATGATGAGGATGATTTACTATAGGCACGCCCATCTGAACCTACCCTGATTCAATTATATCTTTCATAGCATGCTTGACATCGAGGCATGAGTCAATTTTGTTCCCTTTGATGTGATGATAATTGTAGTGAGAATTTACATTTTAGATTTGGGTAAGGGATAAGGAGTCTACCTTATGGTTGAGAATCTTAAGAGGTGTTGGATATTAGGCATGATAATGTTGATGAAAACTCCCAAAACTATGGTTCTCTTAAGTTTTGCTAGCTAATTTGCAATGACAACTATTATTGGTGCATCTCCTTGTAGTGATGGGTTATTAGTGATGGTTTGTTGTACAAAGACTGGAATGGAGTTTGATCATACCCATAAAACTAATTTGTTGATATTGATATTTTGGTGGCATGTATTGTAGTTAAAAATATTGGATATTACGTGGAACCATTTGTGTTTGTTGAGGTTGTGGACTCATTGTAACATTATTGACGTGATGTTGTTTTGTTTGAGTTGCAACTGCTTGGATAGATGACTTCAATCATCTATTGTTATTTCCATTAGATGGAATTAGCACGGCTCCCACCATTGAGTTAGCGTTATTGGTCTTTGTCCACTTTGCTTTTTAATATTTTTCATAAATATAATAATGGAGGATGAAAGGTCTGACCTATATTCTACTAAACCCCTCTCTTGATAGTATTGTTTTTTGAACTCCTTCTTAGATCAACTCAGAGAATGTGTTCTATCTCTATAAGGACGGAAGTGTGGTAAGTGCAGACGAGGGTGACCTTACACCATATCATATCAATACAATTTATGTGAGCAAGTGTATCTCCCTCTCTAGGGTATTTGTGAAAATTTGGCATGTCAATTAGGAAACTTCACATTTGGGGAATGACAAAAGTCACTAAAGTTCTTGACCCCATTCTTCTTTCCATTAATTGTTTGAGTTTGAGGATCTCAATCATGATGGGGTCTACTAATGCAACTAGGCACCACTTCACTCATCACAACCACTAGTGTCACCATAGGTTTTATTATTATTGGTGATGCCATGCATACAAGTGGTGGGAGCCCGTATGGTACTCCCATGTATGGTATAGCAAGGAGGTGGTGGTGGATAGAACATATGATATTAGCAAACACTACCTTCACATTTCCATGATATACATGTTGAACACTTCAAAAGCATTACCATTTCCATTGGCTTTTAAAATATCATTTGTTGTCTCAACTTCCTCTTGTCTTCTCCTCTTTGGTGTCACTATCAGAGATCATAATGGATGTTGTTTATTTTGAGGGTGTTGGTACCAAACCAATTGTACATGCGGTGGATATTGGTACAACCCTTATTGGATCAGACTCGATTGATGTAGATAGGGGTTGTGTATGTTGTATGGGAATAAGGAGTTGTTGGACTTGCATATCGGGCACCTTTGGTTGAATACATGTAGTGATACATTCCTTCCTGATGGTTGAAGTTGAATGGATACATAAAAGAAATGTTAACTGGTTTATCAGAAGTATCTTATTCCAATACCTATGGGAATGTTGGGATTTCTAACACCTATATAGTCTGTTTAAGCTTCTTCCCCCCAGCAAGTTTGTCTTTTGTATTATTGTCAGCACCCACTTCAAATTACTTGTATACAACATTTGATTTGTCCATCTTGATTGACTGCTCGTATGACCTAGTAAGGTATGGACTCATGTTAGCTCCCTTATGACTTAAAAATTCAGGTCCGCATGTTTCAAACACAAGGTTAAGTTTGAAATATATCAATATATTATGCATCAACATAAATCTTTCTACATACAAATAAAATGTGAAAATTGAAATCACTTTCCCATTATTTAGGAGAGTTGAAAAGGATAATCCTCTATCTTCAATAGTCCTTTGAATGAATGGCTCTTGCAAAAGATTTTTAGGGATGTATTATGGAGAAACATTGCATGCCCTTAGCTCGATGGGTTAGAAGGATTCTTCTCATTTTGACATGATATGTATCTAATATCACCATAACAATGTGGGTTGTGTTGGTTTGTAGTAAAGGGTGATAAAGTTAGGATGATATACATAGACATGGTGACCCATTTAGGATTAGTGATTATGGTTGAGAATCCATACTCTTTTCATGGCATATGGGATATTTCCCCCCTCAAAGAAGGGTTCATGAGAAAATTACTTGATAAAGGGAAAGATTGAGAGTCAGGTCATTAACAAGGGTTAAGGTATCCTATGTAAGGACAGTGATTGTATCATGTTAACCATCCACCCCTTGAGTATCCTCTAGATATTCAAAGTGGTTCCATTCTAACACTATCATTCTTTATCAGTTTGATTAGCACTCTCTCCATCTCTATACTTGTTAGGGAAATATAAGAAAAATCAGAAATATAATAAGTGGAGCCTCATGTATGGTCTCAGGCCAGTACCAGTGGGCCTAGTTTAAGGTCTTAGTCCATGGCGATATAGATTTGAGGATGAATACCATGGTGGTCTAGTTTTAGGTCCTAATCCTGGACTGTGGGATATGAAAGTGAAAGGGGTGTTGGTCCAATTTTAGTCATATTTTAGGACCATTGGTGGGTAGGCAAAGATGGGCATACCATGTTCTACTAGGTGATGTCTTCATAAAGTTAGAAGATCCTTTAGATCATATAAAATTGATATGCATGGAGAATGAGTTGATGATTAGAAGTTGTGTCCAAGGGGGTGATAGATGGCATAATCATGAATAGCCTTATTTCAAGATGATAAAGCTAACTAGGAAGACCCTTCAAGAATGTAGTAGTTGATTGAACAATGAGGTATGTGCAACTCAATGCTAAATCATGTGTTTGTATGGTGGAAGTTGAATGTAGTTGCTTCACACAACTTGTAGGTAAAGTTGGTCATCATTTTGGCATAAGGTTGTAGGTTTGATTTCAAAATATAAAGGCTTCTTGGAAAGGTTCCATTGAATTGGGAAGCCCATATGCATAAACATGATCAAGGGTGAAGCTTGAAGAGCATTCAAAATTCTTAAAGAATTTCAAAAGCCTTTCAGAGGGTACCAAAAGGTTCAAGTATGAGTGGTGGCTGATGAGAGATAATGGTACAAACTGTACTGTGAAATCTATCCAAGATTGTTTGACATCCTTGGGAATCAAATATCACCTAACATCGTCATATCAACCCCATATGAATGGAGTTGTAGAGGGTGAAAATAAGAATTTTATAAATATCCTAAAGAATTTGATCAATTTAAATTGTAATTGGCATGAGAATTTTACAGTGGCTTTGTGGGTGTATCAAAAGTATTTCATAACTTCCACATGATCCACACCATACTCACTTGTATATTGTATGGAGATAGTCCTACCAGTAGAGGCAGAGATCAAATACCTTTGCATACTACAAAAAGTAGAAATTCCGAAGGCAGAATTGGTCAAAGACATTATATACTACCTCAAGATGCTTGAAGAATGACAAGCAAGAGATTTGCACCATGCACAGTGTTATCAAGCCAGAGTATCTCAAGCATTCAACAAGAGGGTTTGTGCCCACAATTTCTAAATGGGTGATCTTGTAGTGTATGTTATTTGGAACAATGGTATCAGGGAGAAGTTCACCCTAAATGGGAAGGGCCCTACATCATCCATGACATTTACAACTAGGATGACATGTGTCTGAAAGACATGGATGGAGATGTTCATCTCAATCACACCATAACTAGCCTTGTCAAATGATAATACTGTTGAAAAATTATTTTCATCAACAATAAGACACTAGCAAGGAGCAATGTCCATGAGGAAAATGTCCCCCTTAAAATATGCCTAAAAGAAACATACATAAATAAGATAGTGTGCATCTCATGTACCTAAGGTAGTGAACTAAAATACATAACTAATTGACTATATAAGGACATGATTGTTATCCTGAGGCCCCATTTTCCAAACTAAATTCACCCTTATAGTATATCAACATAAACTAAAATCAAAGCAAATTTATGGTTGCAGCTCAGGTAAAGGGTTACCCTATAGTTGCAATCATGACCAACTCAATGATAAGGCGATGTTGCTATTGTCAACATATGTTTCCTAAGAAAAGAGGTTTGCCAAATATATGAGTCATGGAAGGTGATTTAGACATGATCTACAAGGTCAATATATCCTGATACCCACATAGAATTGAAAGTCACCTAATCTTTATGCTAAGATTGACACCTACCTAGGTCAATGAGACATATCAAAAGTCTAGTGAATTAGAGTAGAGGTCATGATATGTTACTTCTATCCACACATCACCTTTAAAAGAAATCATAACTTAACTTCTCATGGACCAACCTGGGAGCCCTTTCACTGGGAAATGCTCATTCATTTGTTCCTACATACCTCAAAGCTCTAATACATAGGTCTTGAGCATAAATATCCAATCAAATTTCCCAAAATAAAAATAGAGTTATGAGACCTACCATTCATGAGCACACCTCAAAGCTACCTCAAATCCAAAATGAAACACCTACAGTAAGATACATGCTTGTGGTAGATCTCTACAGTAACACATGTCGGGGGTATAGCCCATTGGGGTCTCCCTGACACCTTGAACCTCAAACCAATTGGGTGGGGATTTTGTGCTTACACGCCCATTACATCACATGACTTTAGCCTATAGTATGACATCCAAGGTCAATGGAGCCTCAGTCCATTCCTAAATGAAGGATCCTCTTATAGAAAACCAAGCTACAAACATGTGAAGGGAGGAACCACCTACAAGTAGAAGGGTGAAATACGAGAAAAGCTTAAATATTATTGGGATCCCAACTCTATAACTCTAGTGATAGAAAGGGATAGAAGGGGTGACCTAGACATATGTCATTTCTCAATCTCTTTAAAACACATAGACTCATATACCCATAATTGGTACTCCAAACATACAAGCCAAGAGATCTTGACCAAGCTAGGTCACTTGGTCCACTAAAGGAAACATATAGTAGCAAATACCTCAAAATTGGTTGGGTTCTAATCCTACAATCCTATGGTGTAAACATGTTAAATGTCATGGAGGGAGTATCTGACGCACATTGTGATGTAAAACAACTTTTCAAATTTTGGTTTTTATAATTTAAAATGATTCTATGACAAGGTACTTAAGAACTAAACTGGAACCGTGTCCCAACAAAAAAAGAAGAAAGATAATAAATTAAAAAAATAAAAACTCTAAAAATTAAAGAAAGTGAGAAAAGTCATGTAGGATCACTTGGCTATGCCCTAGGATCATAGCTCACTACTACCAAAGAGAACGATGCAATCCATTCCAAATGCTCTACAGAGGAGTACTACCCAATAAGAAATTATTTGGGAGTCATCTTTCATTGATCAAGTCACATCTTCACAACTGTCTCGTACACCTTGTGAGAATCCACATGCAAACTCCGAAATAAGGATAAAACCTCCTCGATATCATATAAGCACTAGTGTAATTGAATTTCCTTATTGCAGATGTTGAAAAAATGCAATGCATTGCTCAAATCCTAAAAGGATAATCAATTCTCAAATTTTAGGCATCTTGATCCCGCAAACCAATGTGTTAAGCTGGAATCTTGCCATCCCTGGAACATGTCTTCGTGTGTCCAATGAGAGAGCCAACTCACCATGCCATTGAAGAGGGTCATTGATCGTGATGTGCTTTCACAAATAGTCATGAGCAAGAATGTGACACAAATTTGAGGACTCATTGAACTAATGAGGATCGATGTGCATCCCAAGATAAATCTACAAGATGTTAAATGGTCTCCATGTCTTTCATGTCAGCTTGGATTCATCTAGGCATCGGTACAACTTGCCCAAGATCAAGGTTATACTAATCTCACTGTGTCAGATTGCCTCTACGACACCCGCCACTGATGTTGACACCTAATCCACTATCTCTGAGAACATTTCATTTAGGATGTAAACCTGTAAGACCATAGAAAATACATATCTAAAGAGTGCATATTTGTGTGCCTCACTCTTGAATGACAACCAGAGAGGATCCAACTTGATGAAACAACCATCCTTAATCAGCCATTGAGCATCTCTAGGTTTCTTCATGCCAATTAAGTCAACTCAATCAATGGTCTAGATCGATCTCTTTGAGATGATCCACCAATGATTATTTGAAGGTAGACGAGTAACCTTGGTCATATCAGTCACCACACAATCCTTAAAGAGGAAAGTGTGATTGAGGGGATCCCAAAAGGGGATAACCATTGATATTAGATCCCTTAAAATAGGAATGTAAGCTAAGTGGAGAAGGTGTCGAGCCACACCAGAACTATCCAAATCCACCTCCTTCTATTTGACACATTTATGATCCAATGTCTCACCAAGGAGAGTTTCATCAGAGTCCATCTCAAGAGCAAAACATTGTTTATTACCAACTACTCCATCAGTTTAAAATTTCAAAAGGCTAAGGATGTAGAATAATGAGGCAATTAGACCATATTTATCACTATCCTAAAGAAGTCAAAGTAAGATGGACATTCTTCAAGGAGATGAATTGAATTCCTAATCATCTTCCATCGTAGAGTTTTGTGTTCTATCATAAACAAGGCATAGCAAAATGTACCATCCCATTAGCCCAATGTGATCCCTAGTAGTTCGAACTCCATAGCCAAGTCCAAAGCAACAACCAGACTACAAAAGAGGGATTTCTAAGTCCTAAAATAAGATTTGTCTCTTCATATCATATTTGAATTCACATTTTCAAACAAAGCATATGTATTGCAAAATCTTGTTGAATATTAAATCAATGCAAATTTTGTTGCAGGAAGTTAAATACCTTGAGATAGAGAAAAATAAAGATTTATGAGAATGAAATGCAACACATTTATTTCTATAGTTTCTTCATCAACCAGACTATCAAACACTTGGCCAAAATCCTAATGATTCAAAGAACAAGATCCTAAATAGCTATGTTATCTACTCACATTAGGAGAATTGTAACGACCCCGCCTTCCGATAACCCCCAATTAAGGGAGACCGAAAGGTCGGTGTCGTTATTCAATTGACATGATCAAAGGTTCGACAAATAATCAATAATAATTATGAAATTCTACTAACTAACTGGAATTTGGTATAAAATTAAAACTTTACTTACCTTTAAAAAACTTCGGAAGTCTATCTATCCAGAGCTTGAATCTACTCTATCTAATCCTCTTGGTACTTTAAGTTTTATTTTCACAATGTCTCACTTTACCGTTTGTTCATTTCAGGGTTGTACTTAAAATGCCGACAAACAAAATGTCGGTTAGTATATCGAAATATACTGGTATGTGGGACAACCAAAAGTTTGCACATATGGATAACAATCTAATTATCACAATCAAGTTAATCAACAAGCCAATTTACACTTTTCAGTATGACATTCTCCACCGCTTTTGCCCTAACCCTGGCATACCCACCTTAGGGTTTCCTTTGCCAATGACTTAAGGCCACCTTATCAATCCCGAGCTTGGTGCCTGGGGGTGATGCAGACCTATTTTAGGGCTTCATATTGTGTTATTTTGCTCTTCAATCACATCTATACTTGTTAGATTGCATGTCATTCCCCCTAATATGCTTATTTGTATAAAATGCACTTATGGACATTATTTGCATGTTTTTCAGGCTTTTGGACCACGCTTGATGGAAGAGAGAGAGAAGGGTGATCCTAGGGTTCCTCTACACTTGGAGAGGCCCAAAGTGAAGTCTGATGCTCCCTCGACCTACCCCTAGTGGCCAAAGATCAATTGAAACAAAGAAGTCCAAGAAAAGCCAAAGATCCAAGTTAAAGTGCTGATCCAGGACCCAGCACGACCGTGGTACCACAGAACGGCCGTGCTAGATGACTTAGAAATTAACAGGCTCAACATCCAAGTGAAGCAGAGAACACCACGGTCGTGCAGAGCACCACGGCCGTGCAATGGGCATACACCACGGCCGTGGCACAGCAGAGCAAAACGGCCGTGCAGCAGCACCACGACCACCTCCACCAAGCCCACCACGGCCGTGCCATACACCACGGCCGTGGTACACCACCACCACCACGGCCGTGTTGACCCACCACGGCCGTGGCCGTTTTGACCACCAACCTGACATTGTGCAATTTAATTCCCACGACCGTGCCCCATCCACCACGGCCGTGGCCTATCCTACCCACCACGGCCGTGGTACCCCACCACGGCCGTGCTACTCATAGAATCCAGCCACTTTTTCACTGCTTTCCCCATTTTGCCCCTAACTTAACCTAGTGCTTCCCCCACACCTATATATACCTAGGTGGCGGCTGGGGCACAGGTTGGCTACCTTCTACCCCCATTTTCGCTCCCTTGTCACCTTCACTCCATTCCACTTCACCTCCACCTCAAATCCACTCCATTCCACCATTTCCACCACATAACCCCCCATATCTAAGCCTTCCATCCACTTCCCACCACCATTTTACACCATTCCATCCAAGAAGAAGAAGGAGGACGACCCTGCAGCTGCTGGAGAGAAGGATTTCAGCCACTACTCCAAGCTCCATGGCTTCTTCTACCTCTTTCTCCTTTCTTTTTGTATTTTCCATTTCTATGAGTAGCTAGGCCCCTGTGGGTGGGTTGTTTGGGGGATATTATGTTACTTTGATACCATGTTGGGGGGAAATGACATGTAAACTTTGTAATTTCATTTGTTAATGATTATATTCTATTTCTATCTCATTCTCCATGGATTGCTTGTTGGTTTGTGTGTGAAATCACCTAGGAATTTAGGCAAATTGCTTATATGTGTGAATTTTGGGATTTGCCCCTAGATCCAATTCTTGGATCCCTAGGTTGCCTCCCATTTTCCTCTATCCTAATCAATCTCCCTAAACCTAAGTGAGAGATCTAAGTAGCTAGATTAGATGATTCTAGTGCAATTAGCATGGAGCCTTCTCAAGGCTAGAATGTGGGAGAATTGGGGTCCAAAACCCTAATTTCACCTCCCCATTACTACCCTCGGCCCCTAATTGTCCTAGGGATGCCTAATCTAGAAACCTAGACTTCATTAGACTCTAATTGATTTGAACCTAAACCCTAACCCAATTGAGCCTCGTAAGGGTAGTAGGGGGTGTTAGGGACTAGTTCCCCTATACACAACCTAGCATATCCATGGCCAGCTAGTAGCTTAGGTTAATTCATTAGACTCTAACTTGTTGTTTGGTTTGAATAATCTAAATGGAATCATAATGTTCACATGTCAGCCCCCAACTTAAGTGATAAGTTCATACCCCTAAACAGCCCACACATCTCTTTACTGCTTAAAACCCTAGTTTTGTGCTTGCTTAGCTTAGTTAGTTCTTTTCTTGCTTAGTTAGCTTCTTGCCTTGCTCTTGCCTTGTTTCTGCTAGTTTAGTTCTTTAATTGATCTTTTGCTTCTTTCTTGCTTGTCCTAGTGTAACTTTCCTTTTCATTCCTAGCTTAGTCTTTCCTTGCTTGCTTAGTCTTAATTCAGTCTAGGGTTAACATAAATTTCATTCTTGCCTTTAAATTGCTTGTTTATCCTTAGTTAACAATCAAAATCAACCTTCAAACCCTTAACCCTAGTCTCCGTAGTAGGAACCTAGCCAAACTAACCTAGCTCTAGCGCCCCCTCTTTTCCCTGTGGATCGACCCTATACTTGCCACCTTCCTATACTACGACACGACCCCGTGCGCTTGCGGGTGTAGTTGTTTTAGTAGACGTAGGTAGCTAGTTTAGGTTTATAAACTTTGAAAGCAAACCCCCATCCACCGTGTGTTCCGACCTCGTGGGGCGCATCTAGTCAGGTCAAACCGGTTAGTGTGTTGCACCACTAGCGGAAGCGCACCAAGCTTTCTGGCACCGTTGCCGGGGCTTAGAGGCGCTCGGCCTAGCTAGTTAGTTTTGCTTTGACTTTTCCTACTGCCCTCATCATTGTTATTCTTTATTCATTTTTCTTTGCATTTCTTGTGTATATTGGTTTACTAACTTGCTTTCTTTTGTTTGGTTGTGTTGTGTGCATGTGACAAGCCATTGAGGAGGAAACAAGATGGAAGACCAAAGTGCACCTCACAAGCCGCTTCAAGATTACTTCATGCCTAGCAACTACAAATTGCCAATTGCTAGCAGGGTTGATCAAATGCCAGGGGAGCAATTCTCTATTCCTCCAGGTCTTCTTGGGCTCCTGCCCATCTTCTACGGCTCAGAGAGTGAGAACCCCTACAAGCACTTGGACTCCTTTCTTAAAGTATGCTCCACCTTCAGGACGTCGACGGCTAGTGATGATACAATTCGATTGACCTTGTTCTCCTTCTCCCTCAAAGATAGAGCTAAAGACCGGTATGACTCAAGAAAGGACATCATGAGTTGGGAAACAATGAAGAATGCTTTCTTGAGACAGTTCTATTCTATTGCAAGGTTGACACAAATGCGGCATTCCGTGACAAGTTTTAGCCAAATGGGCAGTGAGCAGATTCACGATGCATGGGAGAGATTCAAGAAGCTATTGAGAGAGTGCCCTCACCATGAGATCCCTTTGTGGCAGCTAGTTCAATCATTCTACTCTGGTTTGTCTCTGAAGGACCAAGACACAGTGAACTCTTCTTGTGGAGGAGTTTTCATGCCTAGGCCACCTGAGGAGATATGGCCTTTGTTTGAGCAGTTGGCTGAAGGATCAAGAATTCGAGCTTCTAGCATGATGAATGAAAGAGGGTATGCCTTTGCTGTGACACCCCCTACTCATGATGACTCAAGCCCGCAAGTGATGAAGATTCTTGGTGACATGGTGAACTTCATGAAGAACCAAATGACAAATGCTCCTTGCCACCCGGTCAATTCTATAGAGTTCTATGGGAAAGAAAAGAAGACACCTCACTCCTATAGCTATCAGGAACCACAAAGTCCCACATACAGCTCTAGGTTTGAGGAAGAGGTTCTTTCTAGATTGAGAGTGTTTGATGATGTTCAAAGGGATGTTGCAAGGTTAGAAGAGAGAATAGAGCAACTATCTTCTATCATCGCTCTCCAAGAGGGAAAATTGTCTTCAAGACCCATCATGAGCCACCATGAAGCAAGTGGACCCATGCCCTCTTCACAAGTTTTCTACAGTCCACCCCCCATGCAGGTGCATCCCATTCACTCCTTCCAAGGCTATCCCCAGCCTTACACTCCTCCACCACCTCCCTCACCTCAAATTTCACAAAATTTCACTTTCCAACCCCAATTCTCTCACCCCCCCTCAATTCCCTTCTCTACCTCAATTTCAACCCCAAGTATCACCTCCACCTCCTCCACAGCCACAACATGCTCCCCCTCTCCACCATGAGCAAGGTAGTGCCGTGACAGTTCTAAGGAGTGGAAAAACTCTTGAGCAGCCCGCAAGTCAAGGAATGGTTGATAAAGCAAAGCAAAGGCAGCCAAGTGGTGATACTGTGATTGATATTGCTGAAGATGATGTTGTGATACCGCATGTTGAGTTTGGGATTCCATGTGATCCATCACATATCCCTTGTGCAGGTCCTACCATCCCTAGTGTTCCGCCTCATGTTCATGTAAGTGCAGCAAAAGCTAGTGATCCTCCAGTTGTAGAAGCACTAGATGAGCCACCAGAATTGAAAAGGAGGCAAAAGCACAATGTTGACATTCTTGAGGTGTTTCGTCAGGTAAAGGTGAACATTCCACTTTTGGATGCTATCAAGAAAATCCCATCATATGCTAAGTTCCTCAAGAACCTATGCACCGTGAAAAGAAGGTCAACGGGGAGGATTCCAAAGAAGGTGAGACTGAATGAACAAGTGAGCTCCATCATACAACACTCACTCCCCGTGAAGAGAAAAGACCCAGGAGCCCCACTCATACCTAGTTACATAGGGGGACATCGCATAGACATGTCCTTACTTGATTTGGGATCTAGTATGAATCTGATGCCATATCATGTCTATGTTGAGCTGGGCTTAGGCAAGTTGAAGTCGGCACATTGCACTCTCCAGTTGGCAGATAGATCCATAAAAGTTCCCAGGGGTAGAGTGGATGATGTCTTGGTGATGATAGACAAAGAAAAAGGCGCGGTGTTCCCGGAGGATTTCATTGTACTTGATATGGAGCCGGAGGATAGGAAGATTCCCATCATCTTGGGGAGGCCGTTCTTATCTACAGCTGATGCCGACATTCATGTACGCAGTGGAACCATGACAGTCTCATTTATGGACATGAAGATCAACATCAACATGTACAGGACCCCAACCCGGTGAGTCCGAGATAGGGATATTGGACATGATCACTTCACAAGTCCAAATGGGCAATTGAGACAAGGACATCAGGGTGGAGAAGTTAATGATGATTATTGTGATCAAAGGGAGGAGGAAAACAGATGGAGTGCAAAGAAAGGATGCATGTTTTGCAAGAATGGACACATGAAAATGCCAAACGGATGAATGAATGAAGAATCGCCAAGAAGCCTAGCTGAAGGCAAGAAACTCAGCGCTTGTGGGAGGCAACCCACCTAGGTTTGGGAATTTTTGACCCGGACTGCATTTTTGATACTTTTTCTTTGTTTTTACTTTTTTTCCAAGAAAGCACACACACACTCGTTTTTGATATTTTTGTATAGTTTTGATATGTGCAGGTGAGAACATAGTGAAATGAAGACGAATAGATGAAAGTTTGGCAAAGAATCAATAGAATATCAACTTGAGATCAGTTTTTGATGATTTAAACAAGATTCGTGTCTCCTGCTGTTGTTACAGTGCCCAACACGGCCGTGGTACATCAACACGACCGTGGTGATGCACTCACATTCAACAAAGAAATGATCAGAAAATTCATAAAATCAACTAAGTATTGAACCAGGGCAGAACGGCCGTGCAAGGCAGCACAGCCGTGGTACATGAAGCCACCACGGCCGTGCCGCGCAGCACGACCGTGCAGCAGCCCGATTCCAGCAGATTTAAGTCAAATTTTACAAAACTTCTATTCACTTGCTCATTTCTCCGAAGAACAGAATGGTTGCGCTCCGCGCCCTAGCGCCCGTGCAGCACTCTGCCCGCCTCCTCCAGTCATCGAATCCTTACCAAATCACCCCCAAACCATTCCCAATCACTCCCCTACCATTTCCACTACCGTGATCTCTAGATCCCACCCATTTCCATCCACAAACGCACCACTTTCTCTCCATTCTGCCCCAACAGCCCCGTTCTTCGGAGAAATCCGAAATTTTCTAATTCTACTTCAGTTTTCGAGCAAGAATGAAGAAGTTTGTGAGGAAGGTAGTAGAGAAGACTAGGGGTGTCATCCCCTACCAAAGGAAGCCAAGAAACAGCCACCCCCAGTTGACGGAGGCGGAATTGGATGCCACGGTGGAGTCTATTGCTGAAGAAGCCTCCGTACAGCCACAGCGGGGGACACCATCTTCGTCGCAGCCACCGCCGTCTGCCTCCCGACACTCCGTCTCATCTGAGAGACCTTTCGCCTCAGCTGCGCAGCCATCAGTTTTGGCCGCACGACTGTCCGTCTCCTTCGCGGCACAACCGCAACCCGAGCGACAACGACAACCACGTCGACGCCTCGTTTTACATGATGAAGTTGATACTGAGATGCCTGAAGTTGAGCAGCAACCAAGGCCACCACAACGTCCACTTTCACATCCAGAGGTTACCACAGACAGGGCAAAGGAGCCCAAGCACCCTGGGTGCCTGACACGCAGAGTGTTAGCTACTCGATATGCATGCCAAGCGTCAATGGAGGCAATGGGGTTCTTTGTCTGTTTTCAAGAATTGATGGGAAAATTGGGGCTTTATGAAATACTGACACTGCAGCAGGAGACATACATTGAGCTGACGCAGCAGTTCTTCGCCACACTAGTGAAAGCAACCAATGATGGAGAGAATGCAATTAAGGTAACGATTGGGGACAAGAGGTGGAAGATAACCCAAGTGGAGAGATGGCTGCCCTCTAGGATGGAGGGAGGACAGAAAATTACTCTAGTTCTACGTATAAAGCCATGTGGAAGTGTTTCACCGGCCAAAGTACATTTATAGCAGGGAAATCAAAGACAAGTGGTATTCATAGCCCATTTCTCTGCTATGTTTAGAAGGTGTTGGCAAACACCATCTTTGGCAGGTATGAAAATCAAGGCAGCTGCACCAACAAAGATCTTTTTGTGCTTGGTTGGATGGCAAAGGAGAGACATGTGAACCTGGGGGCATTTTTGATTGATCACATCAGGACAATCCTGTCCAAGAGCACAAGTCCTTTTGTAATGGGAGGGATTGTAAAATCTATTGCCACGGCCTTGGGGCATGACATGACAGGATATACAAAGGTCGAGGGTGGCAAGTTGGTTGATTTGCACTACCTGGCTCGCTCATCCATGATTATGATTACGGATCAGAAGATCGTGTACCAAATCAACCCACCCTACCCAGGAGTCACATTGGAGTTTCCTTACCATACTCCTCCCCTCATGGCATAGTTTGGACCATCGCCAGATTTTCTGGAAAAGTTGAGGAGGTATGAGGAGGAGAACCCCAAAGGAGAGGAAATCCCTGAGGTGAGGTTTGCAGGGAGTCCAGGAGAGCCTTCACAGGCGGCAGAGTAGAGGCGGATGGTAGAGGAGAGAGCGGCAAGACGGGTGAGGCACAGAGAAGAAAGAATGGGAGCGTCAGAGCCACAACAGCCTTCAGTGAATGCATATGATATGAGTACCATCCATCCACAGCTGGAGGGCATTCACGCGACGCAGGACAGAATTCTACAAGCACAGGAGGGCTTTCATAGGACACAGGATGCCATGTGGTTGGACCACCAGCATATGCATTACCAGGTCAACCACCTTTATTAGTTTCACAATGCCCAGGCCCAGAGGAACCCACAGTGGGGTGAGGACTGGTGGAGTTCTTTATCAGCTTTTCAGGACAGCTATCCGCCTCCACAGTCAGACTACTGGGGCGCCTACTATAGGCAGGGAGGATCACCTCCGCCACCTCCGCAATGATCATCTACCCTATCACCCTAGACTTTAGTGTCATGCTGAGGACAGCACGATTCAAAAGTTTGGGGTGGTAGGGCGGTATGCCCTTATATGCCCTTATTCTTCTTTCACTCATTTTTGCATCTCATCTGCTATTTTACTTTTTGTTTGTTGTTTTTCATTTCTTTTGCTTGTCCTGCTATCTAGTCTAGAATTTTACTGCTTTGCATACCTGCATTCCATGTAGTTTACCTTATTGTCATTTTTTGCATAATTTTCAAAAAATTTGCTCTTTTGCCATGCATTACATATCATGTAGATTTTTGGTAATTTTTGCATGTTTTAGTTAGGATTTGCTTGTTTACTGTTTTAAGTTCAATAATATAGGCTTAGATGTGATTGAAGGCAACTTGGCATCATTTTGGCCAATTTTGCCCAATTTTGGAACTTCTTGTCTAAAAAATTGTGTTTTGACCCAATCTCTACTGTTTTGAATTAAACTGTTGACCTTTGACAAATGCAAGTGAATCACCTTTGTTTGTTGCTAAGTGGTATCAATGTTTGACTTTTTACATGTGCATCACCTCTCTTAGGAATGTGTTGGTTTGATTGAATTATGATCCGAGCAAGCATGGAACGTTTAATGTTTGTGGAGTTACTTGATTGATATATGGATTTCATTTGGTTCATTCATGTGATGTGATATCTATGGTGAAGTGTCGGACTAGTTTTCTTGCAGGAGACCATATGTGGAAGATCATGCCAAGTGACCCCTCTTTGACCCGACCACTCTTTCATCATCTTCATACCTCTCCGCCTCATAAAAAGATGCCAAAGTGCACATATTAGCCGTGGCCACCTCCAAAAGTTTGGGGTGGCCACATCTTTATCTCCCCGCTTCACTCTATCTACCATATGCCCTATCTACACCAAGGGCAAGAAAAAGAAAAGAAAAGAAAAAGAAAAACAAAATAAAATAAAAGGATGTTCCTGTTTAAGAGCATTCAAATAAAGAAAAGATGAGTGTATAAAAACACTCCAAAAATCTTACCGCATCCCTTTCTTCCACTTTTACACCCATTGATGCTAGGAAACTTCAAACCTAGCTCACTTTATCCCTTTTCCGCAGCCATGTGGGTCATTTGGCATAACTTGAAGCATAAGGTTGAAGGCATGAAGGTGAAACGACACTCCTAGTCATCGGTGATTAACATCATCATGAAACAGTCTACCCGGAACCTTATGGATGAGGTATTGATAACTTGTGCAATTCATGCATTATATGTGAAGTTCTTGTGCTATGTGCTCCCTTCATGGTTGGTTTGTGAAAGTAGGAGAGGAGAGAGGTGAAATGCATGCACCTAGTCATCTTTGATCCCATTCAGCAACAATCATCTTTTATATTGCATTTGTCATTTCTTTATGTGAAAGTTTGTAGAGAGATTGAGTTAGAGCATACTTGAGGACAAGTATGTTTCAAGTTTGGGGTGGTGATGCAGCCCTATTTTAGGGCTTCATCTTGTGTTATTTTGCTCTTCAATCACATCTATACCTGTTAGATTGCATGTCATTTCCCCTAATATGCTTATTTGTATAAAATGCACTTATGGACATTATTTGCATGTTTTTCAGGCTTTTGGACCACGCTTGATGGAAGAGAGAGAGAAGGGGCGATCCTAGGGTTCCTCTGCACTTGGAGAGGCCCAAAGTGAAGTCTGATGCTCCCTCGACCTACCCCTAGTGGCCAAAGATCAATTGAAACAAAGAAGTCCAAGAAAAGCCAAAGATCCAAGTTAAAGTGCTGATCCAGGACCCAGCACGGTCGTGGTACCACAGAACGGTCGTGCTAGATGACTTAGAAATTAACAGGCTCAACATCCAAGTGAAGCAGAGAACACCACGGCCGTGCAGAGCACCACGTCTGTGCAATGGGCATACACCACTGCCGTGCTCCACAAAACGGTCATGGCACAGCAGAGCAAAACGGTCGTGCAGCAGCACCACGACCACCTCCACCAAGCCCACCACGGTCGTGCCATACACCACGGCCGTGGTACACCACCACCACCACGGCCGTGGCCGTTTTGACCACCAACCTAACATTGTGCAATTTAATTCCCACGACCGTGCCCCATCCACCACGGCCGTGGCCTATCCTACCCACCACGGTCGTGGTACCCCACCACGGCCGTGCTACTCATAGAATCCAGCCACTTTTTCACTGCTTTCCCCATTTTGCCCCTAACCTAACCTAGTGCTTCCCCCACACCTATATATACCTAGGTGGCGGCTGGGGCATGAGGTTGGCTACCTTCTACTCCCATTTTCGCTCCCTTGTCACCTCCACTCCATTCCACTTCACCTCCACCTCAAATCCACTCCATTTCACCATTTCCACCACATAACCCCCCATATCTAAGCCTTCCATCCACTTCCCACCACCATTTTACACCATTACATCCAAGAAGAAGGAGGAGGACGACCCTGTAGCTGCTGGAGATAAGGATTTCAGCCACTACTCCAAGCTCCATGGCTTCTTCTACCTCTTTCTCCTTTCTTTTTGTATTTTCCATTTCTATGAGTAGCTAGGCCCCTGTGGGTGGGCTGTTTGGGGGATATTATGTTACTTTGATACCATGTTGGGGGAAAATGACATGTAAATTTTGTAATTTCATTTGTTAATGATTATATTCTATTTCTATCTCATTCTCCATGGATTGCTTGTTGGTTTATGTGTGAAATCACCTAGGAATTTAGGCAAATTGCTTATATGTGTGAATTTTGGGATTTGCCCCTAGATCCAATTCTTGGATCCCTAGGTTGCCTCCCATTTTCCTCTATCCTAATCAATCTCCCTAAACCTAAGTGAGAGATCTAAGTAGCTAGATTAGATGATTCTAGTGCAATTAGCATGGAGCCTTCTCAAGGCTAGAATGTGGGAGAATTGGGGTCCAAAACCCTAATTTCACCTCCCCATTACTACCCTCGGCCCCTAATTGTCCTAGGGATGCCTAATCTAGAAACCTAGACTTGATTAGACTCTAATTGATTTGAACCTAATCCCTAACCCAATTGAGCCTCGTAAGGGTAGTAGGGGGTGTTAGGGACTAGTTCCCCTATACACAACCTAGCATATCCATGGCCAGTTAGTAGCTTAGGTTAATTCATTAGACTCTAACTTGTTGTTTGGTTTGGATAATCTAAATGGAATCATAATGTTCACATGTCAGCCCCCAACTTAAGTGATAAGTTCATACCCCTAAACAGCCCACACATCTCTTTACTGCTTAAAACCCTAGTTTTGTGCTTGCTTAGCTTAGTTAGTTCTTTTCTTGCTTAGTTAGCTTCTTGCCTTGCTCTTGCCTTGTTTCTGCTAGTTTAGTTCTTTAATTGATCTTTTGCTTCTTTCTTGCTTGTCCTAGTGTAACTTGCCTTTTCATTCCTAGCTTAGTCTTTCCTTGCTTGCTTAGTCTTAATTCAGTCTAGGGTTAACATAGATTTCATTCTTGCCTTTAAATTGCTTGTTTATCCTTAGTTAACAATCAAAATCAACCTTCAAACCCTTAACCCTAGTCTCCACAGTAGGAACCTAGCCAAACTAACCTAGCTCTAGCGTCCCCTCTTTTCCCTATGGATCGACCCTATACTTGCCACCTTCCTATACTACGACACGACCCCGTGCGCTTGAGGGTGTAGTTGTTTTAGTAGACGTAGGTAGCTAGTTTAGGTTTATAAATTTTGAAAGCAAACCCCCATCCACCATGTGTTCCGACCTCGTGGGGCGCATCTAGTCGGGTCAAACCGGTTAGTGTGTTGCACCACTAGCGGAAGCGCACCAGGGGGTCACCACTCATGGTGCCCACTAGTCATGCAATATCATATGCCACCTTCTCATTCCCGAGCTTGGTGCTTGGGATCACCACTCAAGGTGTCCATTGGTCTACCCATCTGGGCCTGACCTTTGGCATCATCCATCAGGGTGGCATGTAGGTGCGAGAATACATACTTCTATTTTTAATGTGATAATCATAGTGACTTTATGATTTGCAAGTATGAACATCCAAACAAATAATTTGCATTCAATGTGATTAACCATCCGGAAAATCCTCGAGAAACTAAGGCGGTTATTCATAATTAACCACATACCTGATCTGACGATTTGAACAGAAATATCCATGTAAATAAGAATCCAAGCAAGCAAGCATTTTCAACAAGATCCTGAAATAATCACGTAATTCCCTTTTTATTATTCATGTCATCAAGATCCATTAAACCTAGCTCACTTCCTAGGGTTTCTAATTCACTTTTAGGGTTTCTATTGCAATTAGGGCTTCCCTTCATCTTTTAATATTTTTAATCCCTAATTTAATGCAATTGATCACAAACCCTAATTATCTCAACATCTAATCTTCAGTTTCAGATTAAAGGCATAATTAACCATTAAATAAGTCCATTAAGTCTCTTTTACATTAAAGCTACTATTTTTATCCTTTTCAATTATGACAAAGTCATTATGCTCATTTATCGTCAATTCATAGTTCATTATGATTGAATTCACATACAAACTCTATTCGTCATTAAATCCACCTTTTATTCATTAGAAAATCAGGATTACTATATTAAGGGTATTTACCCATAATTAGGATCTTAACCATCATTAACACCTTTAATATCCAATAGGTTGTAATTACTCACTTTCATCAATTAAGTATTATGAACTTAACCCTAATTCTTCATTATCTTCAATAAAGATTCTTTAATCCAACTTATGTTCACAAATCATTATATTTTAGTTGTATACTAGAAATTTTCAAATTATAATCACTAAAACTCATGCTTTCCCAAATTAGGGTTTTTATCCCATTAAACCATGTACATACTCACAAAAACCCTAAAAGCAACATATTAATCATCCTTTTATGATTTTACCTATTTCTTTACTCTAAACAGGTTTATTTTGATCAAAACCCAAAATCAATATCCATCATGATTGCTTTTATCTCTTCCTGGGGTTTTTCCATTATTTAATGCATTAAAAGATGAAAAACCCTATACTTCTTGAAAAGCATTCACAAACAGGCTCTACTATCATTTTTATCATGTTCTACGCATTTTTCTGATTAAAAAGCACTACTTGCATTTTTTGGAAAAAGGATCTATTTTTAATGAATTATGCAAGATTCTTCAATTTCCTTATCTTTCAACTAGAGAGGCAACTAACCTGAGATTTTCTAGAAAAATCCCGACCGCCAGATCGTGAGTCGTCGTTGATCGAGCTCGATCGAGCGGCTCTCAGCGCGCGCGCCCACTTAACAGAGTTCAGACTTGCAGACGCTCTTCGACCATCGATTCTCCTCACGGCCCATGCTGGAACTTCATCGTACGGCTGCTGCTAGTCATCTTCTCCTGATCCAGCAATGTGTCCCCACGGCGGCACTGCAGCCCAAGCTCATCGGAGGGATCTTGTCCAGCTAACCTGGGGCACGATGGCGGCAAGGAGAAGATCGGTGGTGATCATAAGGTTCTGTCGCATACGAGTGTGGTCCTATTTATAGGACATAGGGTCCCCTTTAGGGTTTCCCAATCTCCCACTACTCCTTGCTCTTGGCCCAATTGGGCACTTCTTCTAGAACGAATGAAACCACCCACAACCTAGGTGTATTGGGTGCGAAATCATCTCACAAAACCAACCAACCACTTTCCATGTTTGCATATGGTCAGATCTACGAGGAAAAATCGAAGGAAAGTCCCTCTGTTGCGCGTCACTTTCCTTCTCTGAATTGAGGAAGGAGACGCACAGCTAGCATCAGATCTTGATCTGACGGTTGCTGTCATCCCAAGCAAAATTCTTTTAAATCGATAAATGTGTGACATTTATTATAATCACAACACTTTAGGGAAATTTGTAAAAGTCATAACTCCCAAACCAAGTGTCCAATTAATCCCATATTTTGAGGGAAAGTTTATAATAACTTTATCTACCTCTCTACACAATTGGGCTCATTATCTAAAAGAAAACGTGCCTTTTCTTTAGGTGCAAAATATCACTTAATTATATATATATCTCACATATTTTCTCTTTCACTTGCTATTAAATTATTATTCTGAGTTCCTTGAACCTCAAGGAACCTTAATGGCTCGAAATCCCATATTGGGGATATACCTTAGCCTCTTTCTTTATCTTACATCCTTTTTCTCATTATCTTGCTTTTTCTTTATTAAAATATCTCTTTTTGAAGATTTCTCTTTATTTCTCTTTTATTTTCTTCATTAGTATTCCTTTTATCATTAAGAATCCTTGGGATATGAAATTCCACCAAGGATAACTCAATTATACCTCTTTTCACTTTTTTTCCACATTTTACCATTATTTTCAATTTCTTTCTTAATAAAGAAATACTTAATTGATCTTTTCTTTTCTTATTACATTTTCTTCGCAACTTTGGACTCTTTGGTATCCAAGGAACCCAAGAGGCACGAAATCCCTCTTTGTATTTGCCTTCTAGAGGTTTCTACGCCTTTCTTTTCTCAAAAACTCAATTATTCATTTACAAATTGAATTTCCTTTTTATTGGGCCCAATAGCCAATAAAGCTCACAACACAAACATTAAGGCTATTGTAAACGAGATCCATTTATTCAAAATAAATTATATCATTATTTGTTCCAATATCTTTAATATGAGAAATTACATTTCTCACCAATGAACCCAAAAGTTGGGGTTGTAACAAGATTCTTGCTAGTATACCACCAACCAAATAATGATTGCAAGTATGTGCTTTATGACCAGAAAAACATCTCCCTAACAAGCTGGTCCTTCATCAATGGTCACAAAAGATGACTCCATGGGGAAGTCACCCTTGCTCGCACTATATCCATGATCTCTATGGGCTCCCTAGAATTGATGAATCTACTCATATCATGTAGAGATACTTGAGCTAAAAAAAATCCCCAATTGCACTAGTCCATGCATCATCCTCCTGGTAAGTGCAGACCACTGAAGTCACCTTTATTAAAAAAATCTCCAACATCAGGGAAGTGACATAAAGCTCCAACACAAAAGTTGTGGTGAGGTCCAAACCTAGGAAAATTGTCAAAACCATGAGAAAACTTGGGTGGAGGAGGAGTATCATAATGAAAATCTTCATAAGGGGGGAGGGGTGGATGTCACATCTTACAATCAATGTTGTCTAGATCTTCAACAGAATCATACTCAACCACATGCATCGGGTACAAAATGTACATTGAGGTACTTCAACTAAGAAAAGGAGTAAAAGCTAAACAAACAAAAAAAACATAACTCTTTCCAGTGGAGCATGAACCAAACATTGATAGACGTCATGTGAGAGAAATATTGGTTGATTAAAATGGTAATTCCACACCAAATATGTAGCACAGTTTACCTCACCACCCATCAGATATTGTGCTAGTTGAATTATCCTAATATCAAGTAGAGTCGACCATGGAAGAGGGTTAAACATTGTGCCAACCTCCAACCCATTGATGACAAAACACTCTCACTTATACTACACACTACTATTCCTGACTCAAACTGTATGTTCATCCATCCAAGTCTAAGGAGTGAAAGAAGGTGGCACAAGATGCACTCGCTAAGCCAAGTTAAAACCTACATAAGATCCTGAATATAACTTAGAAAGTAAAAACAAACATAGGATTCATCTAGGAGTAGACATTTACAAAGCAAACATATCAAAAAGTGATACACTTACCTATTCAATAGACATTTTCTCCAAATCCTCTTGCCATTTTTTGTAAAACACTCTTGTTCTTCACAAACCACTAGAGACAAGTCTACAAAGGATAACACATATGACCCGACAAGCTACTCTGGGTATAAGGTCTACCGAGCCCTAAGAGCTCATATTCCTGAAGTGGTGAATTAAAGATTGGTGAATTAAGTTACACAATATTAGAACTAAGTAGAAATAAAAATATAAGATCTACCTCTAGTAGACCCATAAAGCCTCCACAACTCTTTACTGTACGAGCACTTCCCTGTGAGGACATTTTATTGACAAGGCACCTCCTCATACAAGTCAACAAATGGGGATATACACATCCACCCTACTCAAAAGAAGGAACGGCCTCCAAATCTACTAGAAATGAGAACGAATCAATTAATTCTCTATTCCCAAATTTATTTTCAGAAAGAAAACCAATGACCAACAAGAACAAAAATACACTAACGCGTGGAGAGGTGAATTGAGGATAGGTTACACCTTTAACTTGACCCTTTGTAAAGAAATTTTCCATTGCCCAATAAACTTGACTCCGTACATTGAATGCATGCCTTCCTCAACTGGATATACACCAAACAGATCAATGATGTGATCTTGTCCCTAAAGCCTTCAATCTAGAAAGCTTCTAATGTGGGTACTGTCAAAAGAAAGTCTAGTAATTCTAGTAAACTCATAAGGGTTGATCGCCAATTCACCAAACATGAAGTGAAAAGTATTGTTCTTTGAGAAAAAAACTCAAACAAGGGTATAACATAGCTCCTAGACACAATCCCATACCTACTAGCATCAGTGAATCATGTCTTCTCTAATAAATCCATCTCCTAAGCAACTACTTTTGTATAAAAACATCACATCTCATTCCAATGAGCTCTCAAAGGAATATTTGAGACACATGGTCCATTAAATCAAAGGGAGAAGATGAACGTAGGCATCAAAATCACTAATAAAATAATCAAAAGTTGTGGGTTCAAAATTTATAAAGAAATAGTGAGGTTAAAATTTTGAAGTTATACCTCATCACCAACTCATTTCTTGATGGTGACAGTTCATACACATTGGATGTGGTAGCTCCACTAATTTACCAAGAGGAAGAATCTCTACATGAATCTTGTCCATATCTTCTTGGAAACTACCTCGAGCAATTAAAGACCAAAGCTTTTCTAATCTAAGGGAAATACATCTAAATAAGCAAGAGTTAGAAGATATATGGCATATGCCTTAGCTCTCACACTGTCGTAGGCACAATCCTTCTCATCCATGATAAGATCTTCTTGAGGAACATTATCTTTTCCCCATCTGACCCAACCTTCGTTACATGACATATATCATCTAACAATCAAACCTGCAATGACATTAGCTTTGCAACCCAAGTTGAAGCATCGATTGAGTTTCATACATTTACAAATTGTTAAAATAGCAAAAACTGACAAATCACGTATCAAAACACACGCTCGTTCATATCCAACCTCCAAAATATGAAGAACAACCACCATAGGAGACTAAAATGATGATTACAAGGCTAAAATCTTAAATATGTACCTTTCAGAGTATATTAAAGTTGGAAACTACCAAATAAGCCTTGAAAATCACTAGATTTGCCACTCTACCGCCACTTGAGTGTTGCTCGTTGGACCTACCATAGCTCCGACATGAAACAAAGGATTCCTCCACGTCAGTCTATGGTGGAATGGAGGAATTCCTCTATAGTTTCTTTTTCCTATCACTGTCACCTGCTCAAGGTTGAGCTCTCAATCGTTGCTTCTACTAAAAAAATGTGAAACATAAGGGAGATGCTCAATCTCTCCTCGTTCTCTTTATTAAAAGGAAAACAATATTTTTGAAAATTATGCAAACAAGACCCTGAAATGTCTAAGATTTTCTAAAAGCCTTCTAAAATGATTAAAATCACACAAAAAATAAAATGTGAACATAAAAGTTGATGAAAACCCAAAGATCCTAAGCCTCTTTTTACCCAAAAACTCACTATTATTTCAAAAATAAAATATTTGACCTTCTCTAGCGCATGATCATATTTTGGATCTTGAATCCTAGATGAGGAACCCATTCTCTTTTCAAATCTTTTTGGTCTCAAACAAACTTTAAATTTTGGACCTGAATGGTCAGATCTGATTCAAACTCATCTAAAATGCAAATACCTTCTATAGATAGTCATCATCTCCTTTTATAGAGCCCTAGAGCATAACCTTAAATGATACCATCATATCCTAGATCATGACCTTTAAATTTGCATAGGGTCATGAACTATGACCTTAAACTACTTCAGCTTTAGTGGCATCTCTTTTTGGGTCCTAGATCAAAACCTAAAATTATACAACTCATGGCTCATAGAAAGTCTACTTTAGGTAAGTTCCTTAAGTTGGGTCTTGGATCATGATCATAAACTAACCTTCTTCAATGCATAATATTATATCCTAAACAATGTTTTTACTATAGCATCCAATCCCTATGCAAAGTAGGCAAACATTGCATTTGCATTTCTCATAGTTCTTTCCTGCATCAAATCCCTATGCAAAGTAGGTAGTTTCATTAGTATAGAAGTATTATGCTAGAAGGAAAATCCATCTTGCATCCAAATTAACTGAAGCATGATTCTTATAGGACCTCACAAATTGCTCTTTCATTTTAGTCTTAGTTCTGATAGACACCTCATTCCCATTTGAAGTCTTTTACGTGGTAGGCGTCATGTTCTTAGATTCTAAATCCTATCTTTAATATGCATTTTGCATTTCAAAAATGATTTTCCTCATTTACCATTTTAGGATTGTGAGTCTAGCCCTAAATTTGGTTCATCTTCCAAGAGTCGTGATTGACCTGATTCACTCAGACATCTAATCATAGAGTGAGAGATAATATTTTTTAAGATCTTTCACAATCAAACAATTTTGATGATCTTTCAGAGTACAATGTCTTAATTGGGTAGAATATCTCCAAATGAACCTCAATCTTATCAAACTCACTTTCACTTTCACCTTTCCCTCAATGAGTCATGAACTAGTAAGAGATTTGAACATAGATTGAATAAGAACTAGAATGGTAGGGATGATGCTTTCAAAGTCCCAATGAAAAACCTCAAACTCTTCAAATATCTCTCGAACACTCTTAAGGGAACAAACAATTAGTAAGTTCATACATTGGTCTTGGTTTAGTCTACCTTAACAATATATGATTGCATTTACCCAACCTTATCTTTTTATGAATGGTCCTCCCACTAATTCATCCTTTAAAGTAAAGTGATCAACTACATTGATTAACATAATTGTACTCATCGTAACACAGTTGACGTGACTCACCTTTGGTCTTCATGATCAAAAATGGGGTTTAAACTTGGTTCAAGCTTGTGGTTCTCACTCATATCTCAAACCTTGCCTTGAGAAGGAAATTTTTTGACACTCCATTTTTGGTGATTCATTTAGCGATCAAGCGTACATATTCTCTTTGACTAATTTTAGAGTTCATATCATTCATTCCACATTTTTCATATTTTTGTCTATTTAATATCCCATTTCATTCAGTTGCCACGATTTGGGGCTCACATGCAAAAAGTATCACTCACTAACCATAAGCACATTTTCCCCTTAATTGAGATAAATCCTTTGTTAACATCTTGGAATATTCATTTTCAAATTCCAAGAGATATTTTATAGTCATTGTCTCAATTAAACATCCATATCTTTTGATAAAAAGAAGACTTAGCTCTCTAGTTTTATCTCTTATTTTCCTTCCTTTTCTTAATTAATTTTTTTATCATATAACTCAGTCATGTGATATAAAAAAATTATATCTGCCATATCTATAAAAAATTCCTACAAAATACAAAATCTCAAATGTTATCTTTTCTTTTTCCCCTTCTTGGGGATACCTGACAGCGTCCTACAATTCCATCAGGTGCCACGTGGTAGAAACTTGTGTTCTTCCAACGGTTGGCCCTATGGAATGCAAATTTCTCCTAGCCATATTCCAAAACCTTCTCTGGATTTTTGAACCCTAATTCTAGACTACAAATACCACCCCCACACACACACACACACAATATCCACCATCTATAGTCATACCTTTTGACTCTCCTAAATCTAGAGAGAAAATATCTCCCTATTTACTTTTAGTTGTTGAGTGACTAGAGGATCCTTCCTTTTGCAAAACCGTATTCAAAATACCTTAAAATGCTATAGAAATGGTAAGAAGGTAACATTGTTTAATATTTAGGGTCTAAATGGATCCATGATTTCTTGACTATTTAATTCATTACTCCTAAACGACCTTATCCAAGATCAACTGCTTCAACTTATTCGGGTAAAAGTCCTTCATCTATCAAATTATCCATGATAATTGCATGATCAAGATGTATTTGCATGTAATCTAGTCATTCCAAATTTTACTTGATTGAATTGAACTGAAGAGTTGGATATTTCTCATATGAAATTTCCCATTGTCCCTCTCTATCATTTCTTATGTTTTAATCCCAATTTTCTGGGATTGATTGCTAGTGTGGGAGAGCCTGAGATGATTGGGATCCCATAGAGAAAAAAATCAAGACCTTTAGGGTGATGAAGGAAAGCCACATCATCTCCAACGCTCAAAAATCCACAAACTAAAAATCATTTTTACGGATTTTATTTATTTGTTTACATCAACTCTAAACCATCATTTTTGTTGAACTTGAGATTTACAAAATATAATATAGTTTTCACAAACAATATTGGGATGTCTAATATGATCCGCTATTGTAAAAAGAATGTTGAATCTTTTCCTTTTATCCATCTTTGAGGGGGTCCATATTTTTGGTCTTTTGGCATTTTTCTGTTGATTTAAACATGAAATCTCTTATTTTCCTTATTTTTTGCATAGGATTTGTTCTCGTTTTACCTTTATATGAGTTTTATGTGATCACCAAGTCCGTCTCTTATGGGATTTCTTTTCTCATGGGTAAAACACTTAAGTTATCAAATGTGACCATCCTAAAAGTATGTTAATAATCAAATACTCTTGCAATTCACATTTACATTATCTATTACTTTCAAATCATTTAAATTGTACTTTATTCAAAAAAATCATTTAAAAGAAATAGGACAATAACTTTATTTGATTTTACATTTTTGTTCAAATCTGACTATGGTATTGTTGAGGAATCCACTCACCTTTATAGCCACAATCCTATATGAGACCAAGATTCTAGTCACAAACCATGTATCTATTAGTAGACATGTCAAACGGGTGGGTGGGTTGAGTTGGGCCATGACAAGTTTGGATCAAAAAGACCCAATTTTGAACGGGTGAAATAAAAAACACCCAACATTGACAAAGAATTACGATTCAACTTGTCGATACCCACATAAAATGTATCAAATAAAAAATTGTTAGTTTCTTCTTTTAGTGTCAAAACAAAAATGAAAACATGTTTATACTATATTAAGATGTCAAATATAGTACAAAGAAGGCATGTTAAACAAGCATAATGGATTAGTTGTTGACTTATTTTTACAAGAAAATGAAAGAAAGAGAAAAATCATTGCTAGTTGTTATTTTGATGTAAAATAGAGGCAGATATAAGTAACTATAAACAAAAGATCATAAAAAGTAACACTTAATCTTATCATTTAGCATTATACACTCCTAGTATTACAAGTATGTGTGGTTGTCTACCATACAATACACAATTAAAAAAGATACAATTGTTAGAATTAAATATAACACATTAACATGTGCTAATTAGTAACCTATCTGAATAGGTATGCATGTATTGTGTGCCAATTAATATATTAACCATAGTTAAATGGGTCCTCAATGGAAGCTCTCATGCCACCTGCAAATCTGACTAACCAAACAGGTGGGTATTGATATGGGTGATTTTAAGCGAGTGGAAAACGTATCCATCTAATTCCAATAAATGGGAGTCGTGTGCGTCTACAAATTTTGACTCTATTTAATATGTTTATCTATTAGAAATGTTAAAATTTAGCTTAAAGTGTAATGTTCTTCTCTAGAAGTACATTGACTCGGCTAACAACTAGCGAGAAAGGAGAATAAGAGAGAGAGAACAAAATTTAACCAAGAGTTCATAAAAAAATATAATAAGCACTTGGTAGGTCAAGAAATTAGGGAAAAAATGACCTTTTTTAGGTTTAACAAAACCAAACCCTACTTCCCCATTTTCTTATTTTTTTGAAAGAAATTTCCATTAACTTTCACTTTAAAGGAATTTACGGTTCACAATAGGTGGAATAGGTTAGAATATACTTACATATCGATTTTTAAATGTTAGATCAAAGAAGTATGAAATTTATTATGTTTTACCCCAAAACAACATAAATGATATCAGATTCTAAAGGTCAGGTGACCATCTAAAAATTGGCAGATTTTCTATAAAAGGTTTGATGGTCTTTGTCCGCTACCAATCTATGGTATGTAATCTTCAATGTGACTTAAACTCCATTGACCCACTAGTTAGTTTGACAAATTAATATATCCTAAGATACCGGTTTGACTTGTTGCATCAATGTCTCTTGGTCAATGTCAATTAAATTGAACTTGCTCACATGAATTTGGGTTCAACCCACATTAAGATACATCAATTAGCATGTCTAACCCATCAATCAATTGCATGAAAGTTCAATTTATACCGTCAAATATTGGTCAATCTTTCATCCTAGTTGGGAGTAGATTGAACTATATGCAGATTCCATATATCATTACAGTATCCATCAAAACCATAAATCCTTATACAGGTTATTTTATTTTCAAACATGTTTTTCCACTCATTTCTATATATTCTTACACAACTTTCTCATTTGTTCTTTAGTTAGGGTTTGTCATAATTGATATTTGAATATTCAAAAATAATATTAGACATGCAAATCCATTTCAATCATTAATTGATATCTACTCGACCATTTCTATATTCAATTGTTTTCTTACAACCTTCAATAATCCAAAATACATATGTAACATACTAGATCTCAGACCCTACCCTGGAAGTTAACATTTTGGACTTCGCCGAACAAGGTTGAAGGTTATACCTAAATAGATGTTTAGTATAACCCCAATGAGCTAATGCATGTATTATCACTTGAATGTAAACTAATGTTCTAACATCAATTTTAGGTTTATAATGGATACATAAAATATGCCATATAACTCATTTTGGTGGTAATATGAAGATAAGAAACTTAATTGGATGAATAATTTAGATAATAGGTCGTTAATGGGCCATATGACATATCTCATAAAGAGAAGTCTCAAAAATGGAAACAAACTTAAAATTCGAAATCCACATATCAAAATTAGCCTACATGTCAAATTTCATCTAAGTTGGACAACCTTGAGATATTAGGATAAGTTTAGGAGAGAGAAAATGAGTAAAAGGCATAAGTAATGAATAATGTGATTATATAACTTCAAAATATAAAAATAATGGTAAATTCATATTAAAAAATCAAAGATAACTTGAGCATGAAGTTTGTTCCAATTTGGATGTTGTTTGTACAAGTTATGCAATTTTAGGTACATTTTGGACTTTTCTACCATTTATCCAATTGGGAGGTTTTCTTTGCAAATTGTCACATTCATTATAATATTTAGACATTCCCTTACCATTCTCTAGTTTTTTAACCATGGGGCACCTAGTTGCACCTTGGTTTGAATGTGTTACTTTCTAAGGGCATTATAGGGATTACCCTCTTTATAAATGAGCTTATCTTTAGAAGCTATCAACCAATGGGGTTATTTCTTTGATTGGAGGTCAGTTGGGTTGGCCTATAAGTGTCCGTAAACTAACATTTGATATTCAAGAAGTCTCTATGAGTTATCCTCTTGCATGGCCATGAAATCCCTAGGCTAAGGACACATGGAAAGCTCCATGGACACCTCATGCTTGGCTTCTTCCTTATCCATAAAAGTTTGCATGTCCATAGGCACCCTTAACATTGGACACATGGAAAGTAACTTGACACTTCGTGTTTGACTTCTTCCTTATCCAAAAATGCTTGCATGTCCATGGACATCCTTATACATGACACATGAAAAGTTTCATAGACACCTCATACTTGACCTCATTCTTTATATAGCCATATCTACCCCTTCCCAACTCCCAATTAAAAAATCTTGCTCTCCTTTATTTTCTCTAGCTTAGAGCATCATTCCTACTCTTTTTTTTCATGAAGGTGTTGTCCCAAGGTAAAAGGATATGCCTACCTTGGTGAAGGAGGCTCCAAGGGTTCCAAATTTCTCTATTTAGGATTTCTTAAGCTCCTCCTTGGTGATTTTGACCAAAATAGTAAGTATCCTCCTTTCCTTCCCTATTTTCATTGTTTCTAGTCTTCCTTACACCTTCCTCTAGGTTGGAACCATGTACTTCCATGGTGAAACCCTACTTAGAACCCATAAACACCTCATCTCCATGTTCTTTTGTTAGGGTTTTTCACCTCTAAAGTGGAGAAGGTGCTTCTTGCTTGAGATAGGAGCTTTGTTGGAGAAACCATCCTCTCTAAGCTTGGGAACCTTACTTATTGGACCTATACACCTTCCCTAGAGGTTCTTTGGAGGCCTAGTCTTGACTTGGACTGTTTAGATTATGAAGTTGAGGTATGATTGCATCCCACATTATTTCTATATTGAGCGATTTCTACTTCTTCACTTTAAATGTATGATGTATCCCTTATTCTTCTATGTTGAGCAAGTCACCTTTTCTTATTCATTTTCTTTGCCCTATGGACATTATCCTATACACAATGTCTTTTCTTTTGAAAATCATGGTTCATGTGAACTACCTTATTTGATATTGATCATGTGATCATGGATATTCTTTTGAACTCTTATCTTATGCTTTGTTCATGATGGAACTCTAAAAGATGGCATGTGATGTCTTTTGCCCACTTATGAGGTGGATGTATATGTTGGTCACTTATGTGGTGACTAGTTTATATATTCTGACTATACTTTCTACTTACCTCTACATTTAACATGCTATGTGATTCAGTAGCACAAGAGTAGTGTAATTGCATTGGTTTTTATGGCAGATGTGTTATTTCCTGCCGAGCAGATGTGATATTTCCTTCTCTTTTAGGATGGAAAGGAACCTCATGCCCAGGGCAAGATGTGTGATTCTTGTCCCATGTTTTATATATTTGGGAGATTGGCAGTATTCCTTTCTCTATCAGGTTTCAAGTTTATGAGACTTGGTCGCCTTTGTGTTTATATTGTTCTAGGGCTACATTTATCTCACATGCATGAAGGTTTATGATATGGGGTGTGTGCCCTAATTATTTACATGTTCTTGTGTGGCACAATCTTTATGTTTTATTAATGACAAGTATTCTATTGCTATCATATGATTTCAATTCCTTTTCTCTTGATACCCATTTGGGTGGTCCTTATCTTTTTCATTGGAAGCCTTTACACTTTGATGTCCTTTTTATTCCATATACTGCTCAATTTCCTATTTAGTATGCACATGCCAGCCTTTGCTGATGTCATCTATTTTCTTTTCTTGCTGGGGTATGCTTCCAACCCTAGGTGAAGGACTTGGATGATAAGGCATGAAGTTTTGGACTAGCTTAAGGAGTTAAAGCTTGGTGACAAAGTTGTTATGGTTTAGATTTCCCTCTACTTAGATCCTTATGTTGTATCATACATGTAAACCCTTTTGGGATATTATGATGTACTTTTGTAATCTTTTGTGAAAATTGAATATAGTCATTATTTTTATTCTGCTGATATACTTTGGTTGTTTTGAATACCATTTATTGAAATTTGAAAATGTTACACCTATTCCAACATACCTTTGAGTGTATTTGGAATGGATGTTTTATTCTTCAAATCTTTAGTAAGGGGGTGATCCTGCCTCCTTACAGCATGGTATCAGAGCCCATGGTAGTCAGAATCTGACTATTTTAATTCTATCTCCTAGTTTGAATACTTTGAAAAATACTAGAGGGGTGAATAGGGTTTTATGATAATTTTAAAATTATTCAACCAAGAAATCAACCACAAGAATGTTGGAGAAGGGGACAAGGCGTTTAGAGTGGTTCCACCCTTAGCAAAAACTAAGGGAATCAGTCCACTACCCGATTGTTCCCAACTAGGATTTTGAAAGCAATTGTATTTTATTACCTCGCAAGGATGTTACATAATATACAACTACCTTCATAAACCCTTTGGACAGCCTTCACCCTAAAGTCGTCTCACCAGCCTTGAAGCAGCCTTCACTTGAAGTAACTTCAAGCTCCCCCTTGAAGTAGCCTTCCTCCTTGAAGTAGCTTCCTATTGAGACCTTCTAGAAGTAGTCCAATGTCCGCTGAGCTACCTTCTCTACCTGAAGAGGCTTCAACAACCTCCTTTCCGTAGCCTCCAACCTAGGAGTAGCAAAGGAGAACAAAATACAATAGAAGGAACAAGATTGGAATACAGAAACAATGTTACCAATTAAGTATAGTGCTTTGATCCTATATCAAGCGTATTGATCTTCTATCCACTGTGGATGAACGTGGTAGTGTGGTGGCTAGGAGATACTAAGATATAGGACACTAATGTAGAATAGATTGCAAGTGAAGCTCAGCTTGTTGCTCTCATGGAATGAATCTCAAGTGTAATTGTATGCACAAGTGATTGCAAGTTGGTGCTTTTGGGTGCCTTAAGGCATGTCCTATTTATCGGAATGGCCTACTAGTGCTTAGGGACGTTCTAGACACTTTCTAGGATGTTCTTAGTGCTCAAATAGTCGTTATGTGTCCATAAATTACATTGCAACGGTTAGTTGTTTATTGCTGAAAAGTGCAATCCAGAACTTCTCTCGGTTGAGAAGTTTGTCGACCGAGCTTGTCTCGGTCGAGATCTTTGTCGACTGAATGGGAGGTTAAGGTCAATGTGTTGTAACATTCGATTCCAACTACCAACTACTTTGCTAACTCAGTTTAATGGCTAGTAGGATTTATTTTCGGTCGAGAATATTGTCCACCGACGGTGTCTCGATCGAGGACTTTGTCGACTGAGAAAGTCCTTGTTTTAATGTTTTGAGACATGTACTAAGTGTGTGTATCAATGTGTAATTGTGCTTCTATCTTAGGGGAGGGTCTATCTAAGTGTTGTGAGTGGATAGGGAAGATCTAACACCGTATTTACATGATGTCTAAGTACTTGTACATTATATACTTGTAAAAGTTTTTACATTTGAGTACACTCATGAAAATAAAGCAATTTGAATAAATTGGTCCTCCAATTTTTGTTATCCACCACCTTATGTGCTTTTCCCTGAAACACTCGAATAACACGTTAAAATGACAAAAATGAAATGTTTGTCATCATCAAAACAAAGAGATTATAATAATGTCCAATTTAGCCAACATACTTGCCATACCTTTAAGTGACATGTTTTCCCTAGAGTTGATCAGTAGATGATGAAGGGTTGATTTAGGATCCTATAGTTTCACATTAGAATAATGATGAATAGATCCCTAAAATGCTTACAACTAAAAGATACATAAGTAACTATAGTAACTTGAGGTTGTTTAGTTAAGCCTTTAGGCAGCTAATAGAAAATGAAGTTGAAAGCAAAGGTGTCTAAAAAGGATCAGGGTTCGGGGGCTGGCAAGATTTTCCTCTGCACCACTAGCTTGGTTTACGAGGACTCTTGAATCCATATGATACCGGCCAGGCCTGAGCTGATATGAATTGTCTGAAATAGCATGCTTTTAGGCAATAGTATCCTTAGACATCTATATGAATTATCTTTAGGGACCCTAATACGTTACTAGTCTCCCAGGTGTAAAGACTTGTTTGAGGATGTACAAGATCAAATTAACCCATAGTTCATAGTTAGTCTTTACAAATTATGTTTTTTTGCATGATGCTTATGTAGTTGGATGTAAGGAAGTGTACTTGAACCTTTTGTACCTAAATAATAGTTTTGACTTAATAAGATTAATCCTTTAAGGGGTGGTGAATAAGTTTTTTTCTTATATGTGGATGTTTTGATTTCGAGGATGAAATCCCTTTAAAGGGTGGTGTGTTGTAACATACTAGATCTCAGACCTTACCCTAGAAGTTGACATTTTGGACTTCTCCAAACAAGGTTGAAGGTTAGACCTAAATAGATGTTTAGTATAACCCCAATGAGCTAATGCATGTATATATCATCTTAATGTAACCTAATGTTCTAAAATCAATCTTAGGTTTATAATGGATATCTAAAATATATCACATAACTCATTTTGGTGGTAATATGAAGACAAGAAACTTAATTAGATGAATAATTTGGATAATGGGTCGTTAATGTGCCATATGAAATATCTCATAAATAGAAGTCTCAAAAGTGGAAACAAACTTCAAATTAGAAATCTACATATCAAAATTAGCCATTCATGTCGAATTTCATCCAATTTGGACTATCTTAAAATATTAGGATAAGTTTAGGAGAGAGAAAATGAGAAAAAGGCATAAGTAATGAATAATGTGATTATATAACTTCAAAATATGTAAATAATGGCAAACTCATATTCAACAAATCAAAGATAAGTTGTGGATGAATTTTGGTCCAATTTGGATGTTGTTTCTGTAAGTTATGCAATTTTAGGTACATTCTGGACTTTTCTACAATTTACCCAATTGGGAGGTTTTCTTTGCAAATTATCACATGCATTATAATATTTAGATATTCTCTTACCATTATAGAGTTTTTGAACCACGTGGAACCTAGTTGCACCTTGGTTTGAAGGTGTTACTTTCCAAGGGCATTATAGGGATTACTCTCTTTATAAATGAGCTTATCTTTAGAAGCTATCAACCAATGGGGTTATTTCTTTGATTGGAGGTCGGTTGGGATGGCCTATGAGTTTCCATAAACTTAAATTTGATATTCAATAATCCTCTATGAGTTGTCCTCTTGCATGTCCATGAAATCCCTAGGCTAAGGACACATAGAAAGCTCCATGGACACCTCATGCTTGACATCTTCCTTATCCATAAAGGTTTGCATGTCCATAGGCACCCTTACATTAGACACATGGAAAGTAACTTGAATCCTAGTTCTTGACTTCTTCCTTATCCAAAAAGGCTTGCATGTCCATAGACACCCTTATACATGACACATGGAAAGTCTCATAGACACCTCATACTTGACCTCTTTCTTTATATAACCATATCTACCCCTTCCCAACTCCCAATTTGAAAACTCTTTCTCTACTTTATTTCCTCTATCTTAGAGAATCATTTCTACTCTATTTTGCCACAAAGGTGTTGTCCCAAGGTAAAAGGAGGCGCCTACCTTGGAGATGAAGGCTCCTAGGGTTCCAAATTTCTCTATTTAAGATTTCTTAAGCTCTTCCTTGGTGATTTTGACCAAAACTAGTAAGTATCATCCTTTCCTTCCCTATTTTCATGTTGTTAGTTTTCCTTCCACCTTTCTCCAGGTCAGAACCATGGCCTTCCATGGTGAAACCCCACCTAGAACCCATAAACACCTCATCTCCATGTTCTTTTGTTAGGGTTTTTCACGTCTAAAGTGGAGAACGTGCTTCTTGCTCGAGATAGGAGCTTTGTTGGAGAAACTAGCCTCTCTAAGATTGGGAACCTTACTTATTGTACATGTCCACCTTCCCTATAGGTTCTTTGGAGGCCTAGGCTTGACTTGGATTGTTTAGGCTATGAAGTTGAGGTATGATTGCATCCCACATTATTTCTATATTGAGCAATTTCTAATTCTTCACTCTAAATGTATGGTGTATCCCTTGTTCTTCTATGTTGAGCAATTCACCTTTGCTTATTAATTCTCTTTGTCCTATGGACATTAGCCTATACACAATGTCTTTTCTTTTGAAAATCATGGTTCATGTGAACTACCTTATTTGATATTGATCATGTGATCATGGATATTCTTTTGAACTCTTATCTTATGCTTTGTTCATGATGGAACTCTAATAGATGACATGTGATGTCTTTTTCCCACTTATGAGGTGGATGTATAAGTTGGTCACTTATGTGGTGACTAGTTTATATATTCTGACTATACTTTCTACTTGCCTCTACATATAACATGCTATGTGATTCAGTAGCACTAGAGTAGTGTAATTGCATTAGTTTTTATGGAAGATGTGTTATTTCCTGCTGAGTAGATGTGATATTTCCTTCTCTTTTACGATGGAAAGGAACCTCATACCCAGGGCAAGATGTGTGATTCTTGGCCCATGTTTTATATATTTGGGATATTGGCAGTATTCCTTTCTCTATCAAGTTTCAAGTTTATGAGACTTGGCCGCCTTTGTGTTTATATTGTTCTAGGGCTATGTTTATCGCACATGCATGCAGGTTTATGATATGGGGTCTGTGCCCGAATTCTTTACATGTGCTTGTGTGGCACAATATTTATGTTTTATTAATGGAAAGTGTTCTATTATTATCATATGATTTCAATTCCTTTTCTCTTGATAACCATTTGGGTGGTCCTTATCTTTTTCATTGGAAGCCTTTACACTTTGATGTCATTTATTCCATATACTACTCAATTTCCTATTTAGTATGCACATAACAGCCTTTGTTGATGTCATCTATTTTCTCTTCTTGCTGGGGTATGTTGCCAACCCTAGGTGAAGGACTTAGATGATAAGACATGAAGTTTTGGACTAGCTTAAGGAATTAAAGCTTGGAGACAAAGTTGTTATGGTTTAGATTTCCCTCTACTTAGATCCTTATGTTGTATCATACATGTAAACCCTTATGGGATATTATGATGTATTTTTGTAATCTTTTGTGAAAAATGAATATAGTCAATATTTTTATTCTGTTGTTATACTTTGGTTGTTTTGAATACCATTTATTGAAATTTGAAAATGTTACACCTATTCTAACATACATTTGAGTGTGTTTAGAATGGATGTTTTATTCTTCAAATCCTTAGTAAGGGGGTGATCCTGCCTCCTTACAACATCCTTACTTGACTCCAAATCATATTTACTTGTTTCAATTCAGAACATAGAAATAATCAATAACTTTAACATTGTGAAAGTATCTCATCCATGATTTTTTGAAAGAACAAAAAATGCATGTTTGGGATGCAAAAATACTTGTGTGGCATCCCCCGTACTCCCCTACCCTCCATCCTCTCTCTTTCTCTTATATGACTCCTACCACAATCATCATGTTGAGCTATTTTTCCTCCCCTCTCCTTCCCCTATACTAAGGTAAAGAGAGAGTGAGATAGAGAAAGAGTCACAACAACTAATGTATCAACATGTGAATTAACATTGTCGAACAGTATCACAATTGGGTCACTTTTGTCACTTATGTTCTCATCACCTTTCCTCTCCCATTTCTACCTAAAATGCTCCCATCTCATGCTTTCAAGCAATAAAAACATTAACATTGTTACTAATAAGGGGAAATTTGAAGAAGCATCAAGCACATATACATGAGGCAAAGGAGAATATTTGAAATAAATTGGGGAAAGGAGTGTGACGTCCCCAAATTTTAAACGCCTCAATTGAGTTTGTGGCATCTAAATTGAAGCCTTCACTTTAGTGAGAATTTCAATTTTAAAAATCAAACACAAGGCAGAGAAGGAGATCATAGGAAAATAGAAGGGAAAATGTAGCATGTGCACGTAAAAAAATAAAACAAGTCACAACAAGTTCATCATTCAAAATATAATTACAAAGTATATTATTAGAACATGGATATTACATATTGAATGATATAATTTTACATATACACATGTTGTATTTTATAACTAGAATTTCTAGACAATAAGTCCACATATACACCTACTCACCACACAACTCTGAACTTTCAAGCTAATTCAAGATCATATAACCAAATCGCCTAAAATCACAAAAGGTAGTACACATCAAGAACATGTTAACAACGCATCAAGAAAATTGTAAACCTCTGTAGGAAATATGACTTGAAAATAGTATGTACAACAAAGCACTCAATGGATGATCCACTTTATTCACAGAAGAGGACACATATTTTACAGATGTATGTTCCATTATATATTCCATGCATTAACTGCATAAGGCTTTTGATGTATTAAAATTAAACCTTATGATCAACTAATAAAATGTTAAATCATATGAATAATATCATATACTACCAAAAAAATCAATCGCCTTCCAGTCACTTTACTAACATAGGGTTGTAGAGCCTATGTATAATGCAATAGATATATGATGTTTTATGAGTTCAAGGTTGGATATTCATGTTAAAATCAAGCAAGGTACCACACAAGACAAACATTTTATCTAATTTATTATGTTCAATATTATTTCCTAAAGGAGTTTGTAATATTACTTAATGTGCACTTAGTATGTTTGTGTAGATGTGTACCACTTAATATAGATTTAGTTGATGTGACTACATAATCTGAAATATGTTTGATAGTTGAGAGTTGTGTGATGAGTAGGTATACAAGTGGGTGCATCCATTGTCTAGAAGATTATGTTATAAAATACAATAGGTTCATGTGTTTTGTAATATCAAGCTTTGTAATAATTCATTTTATTATTATATTTTGATTGGTGGACTTGTTGTCATGAATTATTTTAGTATTCATGTGCATGTTCCACATAATCTTACCTTATGATTTCCTTTGATTCTCTTCTTCTTGACTTACTATGTGATTTCTAATATTGAGAATATCACTTAGGTGAGGGTTTCAATCTAGACACTACATATTCGAGTGAAGTATTGCAAATCCAAAGACATCACAGGTGGTATCGGAGGTTAAGTTCATAAATATGAAAAATTGGTCTAAAACACGTCAAAGAGTTAATCAGTTAGGCTACTTCAAACTTAAATATCTCCCTATGCAAGAATCAAAACATGATGAAACTTTAACCATAACTTTATTAGTATCCAATATGTAGTCTGTACAACTTTGCAAAACTATAATATTATCTAACTGGTCATTTAATTATTCTAGAATGACACATAAGGTATTAAACCCAATATCATTACTGAATGATATCCAACCTCCATATCTTTCATTTAAAAATCATGGTGTGATTGTTACAAGCTTTAAATAACATTATTAGATCATATTGAACCATGTACACATCTAGTCTCATAATGAACTCCACAAGCACATTAAAACTAACATGATAAAGACATCATCCACACACATATAAATATCATTCAAAGTCATTCCAATCCTCAAACCCATGAATCCACTTGTTCAATAGGGTATCCAAAACCCCAAGAATTCACTCCATCAGAAGGAATGAGAGAGCCAAAATAAAAACATTGGAAGCAACAAATGCATAACGGTGCTTGTGATGAATAACACCCGTAAAGGAAAGCAAACTAGATGCCAAAGTGATACTTTTGTTTAACAAGAAACATTGACAGTGGCTTTACAAACTAAAAGCACAGAATGCATATGTTAAATTTTCACTTTTTGAGAAAAATGGATCTACCTATGTCTTTATCTAGTAAAATGTATAAATAGAAATACACAAGAAAAAATGAACATTATCCTTTCAACAATTTTTTAATCATGCAAAAGTAGTCATCCCTTCAAACTCAGCATACTAGTAGACTTCTACCAGAATATCCATACCCTACACAATGCGGGGGAATTACAAACCAAAATTTTTAGTTCTTGGTACCAGTATTCAAAAAAAATTATGATTGCAGCAATTGCAAATATTTCAATAGTATAGAGGTTGCACGATTCTTTTCCATTCGTTGTGAGTTGTATACTTCCTTCAGACATGAAATTCTTAACCTAGATGGAAGTCTAACTTTCAAACTATGCAAATTAAATAAAATTGTACTATGTTTGGAAATGAAGGGTGGAGAAGAGCAAGCTCCTTGATTAGGTAGGAATGTAGCAGCCAGTATGAATAGGATTGGACAAAGAGGAATTTATATATTTGTTCCACCATATAAGCTATGACAATAAGTTAGCTTTGAAAGTTTGCTAAATACAATAGGACCAACCAACATGAGTTGCTAACAAGGATAACTCAATCAGAACTCCCTGCAAGAAGGGTCATGCAGTCATTCGGAGCATGTATAACAGGACATTCAATTGCATGCACCTTGGGTCCCGACAACCACAATTAAAGCAAATCCCATTTTGTTGCCTTAAATGGCTTATGTATAATCAATGTGGACAGGTAGTCCCCCACCTAGTGGCGGATCCAAAAATATATTGTATGGGGGGCTGAGTTAGTATAAGAAGTGGAAATTTGAACTGTATATAGAGATCAAAATAATTCTTATTTGGGTTAAATTAAAAGAACAGACCCAGTATAATTTCTCATTTCCTTCCACATAAAGATAAGTTATTTATAAAATATAAAAAATTTGAAATCAATGACATGATATAATTTAGAATCCAAGTGTATGTTTGTTGAAATTATTAAAGTTATAAATAATAAATTATTTGACCTTTTAGATTGAATAATTAGAGGATCAACAACATAGTCATGTATAATCATCGTTGAACATGTATTATATTACTAATACATAGAATAATCTTATTTATATGAAAATGAGAACAAACTTAGCTTAAAAATGAAACACAAACACCCGAAGACAACATAACCCCATTTAGTGGATCAAGTCACAAAAAATGATCCATGTAGCCTTTGTGTTAGTCATATATTCTACTATAGAGGATACAAAAATAATGTACCATGAAATGAAAATTTATTCTTAACATTGTGTTTTGTATAAAGAAAACTTCAAGAAGAAAGAAGAAGGAAAATTATGTATTGAGTTGGTATAAACAAAAAGTGATAGAAAATGTAAAGCTGACCAAAAAGTGAAGAGGATGAAGAGGAAAGATCCATCTATGTATACTGTTGTTTTTATATTTTAAAGTTGGAAAAGAAAGAAGAGGAAACAAACAATGATGTTTCTTTTTTGTTACATTTCTTTTACATTTCATCCTTCTTCTTTTTCTTCATTTGATTAAAATTATATCTAAAATATTGATTCTTCTTCATTTCTTCTCCTCCTTACCCCACACTTACCTTATTTTTACCTCCACTCAATTTGTCGTATATCAACCGTAAATTTATTTAATGTAAAATATTATATATATATATATATCAAGGTTGACATTGTGTTCTCAAATTCATATAAAGTTGTAACTATTACTGTATGACTAAATTTTAGATTGTTAGATACTATGTAATTAAGGATTAGTGAAATACCACGTATCAAAAAATATTGTTTGGATGTATATTTATTTAGATACATGGATCTTTTCTTATTCATAGAGTAAATATAAATGGAATTTTGAAAGGAAAAAGGTTAAAAATGGACGTGATTAGTTGTGTGTATGTGGTATTGATGTGTTCAACTGGTGTGTAATTATAATTGAGTGTGATGACTTGATTTATGTCATTTTTATTGTACAATGTAAGAGTCAATCATAATACATTAAATTACAATTAATACATCAGCATGATACCTATTTTATGATATTCTTTTATGATACTTTTTTGTCAAATCATATTGCGCATTCCTAATAGCTAAAGATCTCTGATTATGACTATGGGGAACAAGCTTCATAAGCATGTCACAAACTAATATGAAATTTTTTAAATTAAACATTACAAGAAAGAAATAGAATGTAAAATGTCTTGAATTCGTTACATAAACTAGTAACTATTATTATCCATATTAAGATCATAAATTTTATGAGTTGTGACTAGCATAAGAGACATGATTGTAAAATAACTTAGTTCAACCCATAAGTGATTGTACAAAAAAGCGTAATAAAATTTGTTAAAGCAAGAAATTAATAATTCACAATTTTTATGGTGATCTAAGATACTTTTACAAATGTTCATTTTCACATGGTATCGTATTAATAATATAATAATATATATTTTTGCCGGGGGGTGGGGGACTTTTCCCCTCCCCTTTGTCTCTGCCCCGCCCCTTCCCCCACCTCAACATACACAATAGAAATCTCTTGATTTTAAAAACTAATTTGCAACGAATCATATCAAACTAATACGTGGAATGTTCAAGAATTTTTCTTTAAAAGGTCGCTCATGAAAAACTCGAGCCCCAAAGTCCAGGTTCTTTCTAGGATTGGTGACGACACCCTAGTTTTTCCCCAATACCGACAGCTCGAGAAAATTCACAAATGCAGTACAAAAAAAGATAATGGTGTAAAGGCTATATTTCTGCATATTTAACATCTAAAAATTTGAAGATATGCTATTATGTGTTTACTAGGTCTTTTTTCCTAGTTTTCATGATCTCCTGACTACAATATTCAGGGGTAGCTGATGTCACCTCCAACAAAATACGACAACAATCATAGGAACATTATTAAAGAACATGTTAGAAATGGTCCTGGCTTTTTCTTCATTCCTCAATAGGAATCGGGAGAAAAGGAAAGACCATTGTGTTAAAGAATATATATTAGCCTATTTAGTTAATAGGTTGATTAGTTAGTGGCTCTTTAGTTTCTCGGCCCGTTTATATTACTTGGGACACAAGTCTCAGGGTTTCTCCCTTGCTCCTATATATAGGACAGGGTTGTACCTCTTTTATTCATCGAATCATCGCAATCCAATCATTCATTATATTTCACACATTGCATCTTTTGTTCCCTTCTGCCAAGGTTCTTTCCCTATCCAATTCCTTTGACTGAGGGAAACATGGAATATGATGCATATAAGGAATTTGAGGAGCATTGGAGCGAGTAGAGAACAAATAAGACACTATCCTCAACCCTACTGCTGGGTTGGCACTAACTTTTTGTAGTTGCTTTGGCTACAGAATATCTCAATAAGTGAATAGACAGGATTGAAGGTGTTGCTGATCAAAGAGCTTTAAAGAAAGAGCATATAGTGGGCATCATATGTACCCATTGTACATTTCACATCCCTCCTTTATTCATTGTATCAGGCAAGTTGCCTTGGAAAGCTCCTCCTCATGGAGCTAGCACTCTGCTAGCATGTTGCAGCAACTACCAGCAAGGTTCTAGAGATTAAGCAGAGATAAAGGTCAGGTAAAATTGTTGTTTGTCTGGATTGTAACTTCAAACAAAATGCTAAGGTAGATCAAATGAAACCAGGGACATGAAAAAGAGTTTTGCATGCAAATAGACAAGCTCACATAGAGCAAGCTTGTTGTTTCACAAAATAATATGACTGCCAATCGCCAATAATGATGTTTTGAGTTGGGTATCATCCATAAATTGAGGTGTTGGGTTCTTTTGACATATATAAATTGGGGCCTTGACAGAAATAGCAACCCATAGTTTCATATTTGTTAGTCTATTTTGTGGTATGTATAACATCATGTTATATGCAAATAAGAAAGAAAATGAGAACCAACATGGACAGCTTCTGTCATTGTGCTAAAAGTTATGCCTGCATCAATTTAAGAAAATAAGATAACAATAATGCAACTACTGCTTAAATAAGCCTCTCCTTTTCATCATGGATATGTTGTTCAGATGTAATTAAACATAACTTATGCTAGTAAAAGAAACTATAGCAATCTAAATCTGAAGTTCTTAGCATGACATAGGTCATATACAGTAGATAATTAGCAATAGCACATTCCATCCCCTAATAATATCAGTATTATGACGTGTTAAGAGTGGTTTCTGATATGAAATGATATTTAGTCATGTCAAAAAGTATTATTATCCTATATAGTTAAAAGGTTAATTTGTATATGGGATTAAGTGTCTCGGCCCATATAGCGTTACTTGAGTCCCAAGTCTGTAGCATTTCCCCCCTTTCTCCTATATATAGGACAAGGATGTGTCATATGATATAACACGAGTCAGTTTTTCTCACACTTTTGCGCATAGTATAAGATCATTGATCCTAACCCTAGGTAGGAAAAAGAGAGACCATCCGCTTGTGGGCAGCTGTCATCTCTTCTTGCAATGGCCAGCAGTCCACCAGGCATCTTCCCGGCCTCCATGGTTGTTTCTCTTCTTATTCTTTCATAAAGATCTACATCTACACTTCTCTGATTCATAGTTAAAGGCAGCTAGGGAGTTTCCCTCGTGTGGTCGCCATCTTCTCGGTCATGTGCAGGCGTTGTTCACCCCATCCATCATCAATTGTGGTTTTCCCTAGGCAATCTCCAGCGTCTATTGAATCCCTAAATGCTTCCACCTCCAGCCTATCAAGGTGTGGGTGTTCCCTTCGCTATCACAACAACAAAGAAAGGCATAACAATAGGAGACCCGTCTAGTTCTCCCTTGATCCTATTGGTTCATGGCATTCTAAAAGCCTCCACTGATTCTTGAGACGTCTTCCCCTAGACAGTGCTAGTTTCTATCCAGATCAGTTCGTGATCTTGTAAGGGGTTGTTGTTGCGTCAGATTCGTATGATCCATTGTCACAAGTGACAGTGCTAATTTTCACCACCCCCGATGCATCTTCACGGGGTTGTTTTCTTCTTTACGGCACCAACTTTCATCCAGATCGTGCATCAACAGTGTCTAATATGGCATGTTGCATCCCAAAAATCGTTCGCGGTGCAAGGTTTTGTTAAGATCAAAAGTTAACACTTACATCTCAACATAGTGTGGTCGAAGGAAGTTTGTTTCATGCCTTCACAACTTACACGGCGTGTCAGACTTCTACATTGCATGTTGATGAAAATATGTTATACATCTTTGACATCCTACACGGTGTGTCAAATCTCCACACATCGTTTTGTTGGGAGTCTATCATCTTCAACAAAAAGAGTTACATGTTGTGTTAGGACTCTGCATGGCATGTCCAAAGAAGATTGTCTACTTTCATTTCAGTTAATGTTATGACGTCATCCAAAGTTTTCTCTCCTTCTATGTGTAATACTAATTGGAATTAATGGGTTGAAAAAAGATTCATTTAATTTTTCTATGTGAATATCTATAATAGGGTCGTGTTGCACTCTTACCCCAGTTATCAGTTTCTCTTCTCCACATACTACACCTCTTGCTTTAACGTGTCTTTCCCATCCTCCCACCCTTCATGTGTGTGTTTCTTTCCATGTGTGCCCGCGGGAGGGGGCATGTGTCTCTTTTTCACACCACCTATTCATTCTCTTTGTAGTTGTTGTAGGGGGGATATAGAGGAGAGAGAGTATGAGGAGAGCATAAGAAAGAGAATATGATGAGAGATGATACATAATATTCATGGAGCTTTGTATTCTTCAACATATATGTTCTTTTGATGTCTTTGTGGTGCATCATTCAACACATGTGGGTTGGCTATCTGCACTAATTCCAATTGACCACCTCTTTCAGACGGCGTTGAAGGGACTCACTTGCAGCATTGACACCGAGCTTTCACATTCGTATCGCATTATATACTTCTGGACAAAGCTTGTTGTTGCGCTTATTTCAGCCTCTTGTTCCCTATGGTGTTCTTGATGTTTTCATTGATCATTCTCGTTGCATTCCTATGAGACAGATGGCTACTTCTTTACATCAAACTTCTCATAATATCTCAATTTCTAGCCAGCAAATCTTGTATCAACAATGCTGATGATTCATCCAAGATTTTACCTTCACCAAGCCACTTTAATTATGTCTTTTTCGAGTTGCATATGTTGTGTTCTAAGTGTTGACGTGGCTTTTTTGTTGATCTACTTGGTTTTTTCCTTGATGTTTCTCTTTTTCACACCACCTACTCATTCTCTTCGAAGTTGTTGTGTGGGGAGAAATAGGGAGAGAGAGTATGAGGAGAGCATGAGAGAGAGAATGTGATGAGAGATGATATTTAATATAGCCAACTATTATCTTCACAGAGCTTCGTATTCTTCAATGCATGCTCTTATGATGGCTTTACACATCATTCCCACTAAGCATCACTTAACATATGGGTTGGCTATCTGTAATAATTCCAGTTGGCCACCGCTTTCAGACGGTGTTGAAGGATCTCACTTGCAACATTGACACTGAGCTTTCATGTTCGTTCCACATTATGTACGCCAGGACAAAGCTTGTTGTGCTTATTCCAGTCTCTTATTCCCTCTGGTGTTAATAATGTTTCAGTTGATCATTCTTGTTGCATTTCTGTAAGAGAGATGGTTACTTCTTTACATAAGACTTCTCAGAATCTCATAAATTTCTAAACTAAAAATTTATATCTACAAGGTTGATGATTCATCTAAATTTTATCTTCACAGAACTACTTTATTTATGTCTTCTCCGAGTTGCATATGTTTTTTTTTAATATTGACATGGCTCTTTTGTTGATCTACTTGGGTTTCTCCTTGATGTTGTTCTTTTTCATACCACCTACTCATTCTCTTCGTAGTTGCAATGTAGACAGATATAGAGAGGAGAGAGTATGAGGAGAGTATGAGGAGAGCATGAGGGAGAGAATATGAGGAGATATGATATGTAACATTCTAACTATGATCTTCATGGAGCTTAGTATTCTTCAACACATGCTCTTTCGATATCTTTTTGGCGCGTCACTCCCACTAAGCATCACTTTACATGTGGGTTGACAATCTGCACTAATTCCAGTTGGCCACTTCTTTTAGACAATGTTAAGGGGTCTCACTTGCAGCATTGACACTGAGCTTTTACATTTGTACCGCATTATGTACATTGGGACAAAGCTTGTTTCTCTTATTCTAGTCTCTTGTTCAAAAAGACCTTCCGAATGCACTTCAAAAGACCTTCCCAGAAGCTCGAGTATTTCCATCCTGCAAAACACAACTCAAAAAGATGTGTCGACATGTTTTTAGTTGGGGAGTATTGTTCAAGGGGGAGTGACATTGTTATCGTCTAATTGAGTCATGTAAGTCCAAGCTAGGACATGTGTTTCTCTTACTCCAGCTTGAGGGAAAGTGTTATTAGCCTATATAGTTAATAGGTCAATTTGTATATGGGCTTAAGTGTCTTGGCCCATATAGCTTTACTTGAGTCCCACGTCTGTAATGTTTCCCCCCTTTCTCCTATATATAGGACAGGGGTAACACAAGTGAGTTTCCCTCACACTTTTTGACAAATCCCATCTTAGGGTTTAGGAGTAGTGGATTACACTAAATCCTACATAAATATTTAAATTGTATCATGTATAATCATCAAATAACATGCATTACCATCTAACATACTATTAGAATTGGACAAGGGTTAAGAAAACCCTAATCCCCTACTCATCATCCCTCCTTTCTCTCTTTCATCCGTTGGCCCCATCCTTAGGCTACTTCCAACACAACCAGGCCCTGTTGTCAACACTACCTAATCCTATAGCCTTTTTTGTTGCCACCAGGCATGGAAGCCCCTTCAGCCACAGTTGACTGGCCCTATTGATTTCAGCAATCCTGAAGGCCCTCCCCACCACCGCCGCCATGCCCTACCGTTCTTTCCATTGTCGCCATCATGCCTAACGACACTTGTTGACTCGTGGCTCTCTTGCGGACATGCAATGGTCTGGTCTAAGTTGATGTTAGGCGTTTCAATTCTACAACCCACAACAACAGAAGACTCCCTGGGTTTATTGGGTAGGTCTCCATGTCCTGTATCTACACCTACAACCTATTACTTAAGGCTTATTTTTAGATTTCTCGCCACTGAGTACTATGCCACAAAGCATAAATCCCTAAAAATCTATGATATTCTCATGATAAGGCATTCCATTTGACTCCCTTCCTAATTCCAAAGCTAATGCAAAAGTAAAGAGTGATTATGTTGATTGGAGGAAGGACAATATTCAAAGTTGGATCTTAAATAGTGTTGAACCTCAAACCAACACTTCTCATCATTCTTGGCTCTGCAAAGGCTATGTAGGATCATTTGATCATCTCGTATGATAAAAAAGGGAGAGCTCAAAATGTATCTATGAGATATATCAGAGTTTGACTAAACTCAAATCATCTCATGGCATGGTATAAAGAACCACTATGCTCACTTCAAGTCTCTATGTGGCATCCTCAATGTGCATCATCCTCTGATTTTAGATCTTAGCACTCTATAAAAAGTAAGAGAATTCATTAAATCAAGGTTGTCTAATATGGACCGCTGAGGCTTCCGGTTCTCGATTCTCTTGCTTAACTAATAGTTGGACCAGTTCAATCGGTGACATCATGATAGCGTCATAATTATAGAAGAGCAAGTGTAATTCTATTAAGTGAGTAAAATTGAGTACAATGCCTTGTCTTTTATAGGATGAGAATAAAATAGTAAACACAACTAAGTAATATGGGATAACACAAGGTGTAGAAAAGAGCACAGGCAAATAGTAAATATAAGCATATCTCTTTACTCCCCCTCAAGCTGAAGCATAGATGTCGAACATGCCCTGCTTATCCACTAGAATCTTGAATTGAGCTTTAGGTAGCATAATGGTGAAGATGTCTGCCACTTGTTTTTAGGTACTGAGATGTGGGGTACATATGTGGCCAGAAAGAACAGATTCTTGCACAAAGTGGCAGTCTACCTCGATATGCTTTGTATGCTCATGAAAGGTAGGTTCGCTTGCAATAAAAATTGAGACTTTGTTGTCACAGAACATTGGAATAGGACTAGTATCAGATATATCAAATTCTTTGAGAAGGCTTTGAAACCACAGAAGTTCACATTCAGTATGAGCCATAGCTCTATATTCTTCCTTTGCACTTGATCTAGCTACCACCGTCTGCTTTTTGCTATGCCAGTAACAAGGTTGCATCCAATAAAAGTGCAGTATCCAGATGTAGATTTTCAATCACATCTACCCCCTACATAACTAGAGTCTAAGAAACTAGAAAAATTGCAATGGCATGTTTCTTGTACGATAGACCTTTCCCTAGAGACCTCTTGAGATATCTCAAAATGTGAAAGATTACATCCCAATGACACTGTCTGGGTTTATCAAGGTATTGGATTGCAAAACCTACAGCAACGGTAATATCATCTCTTGTAACAGTAAGGTAAATGAGTTTTCTAACCAATCACCTGAATTGATGGCTATCAACATTAGGTGGAGAAGATTCATCATCCTAATCAGTGTTCGGATCTAGAGGGGTGTTGGCTGGCTTGCATCCAAGCATACTTGTTTCCTGTAAGAGATCTAGAACATATTTGCATTGGGAGAAACATATACCCGCAAATGATTTAGATACTTCAATGCCTAAGATATATCACAATTTACCAAGATCCTTGGTGATAAAGTGTTGTTCAAGATGCAATTTTGTATCCTAAATGCCTGAGGTATCACTGCCAAATAATATAATGTCATCTACATAGACAATAAGAATGTCCAGACTAGATGTAGTTTTTTAGATAAACACATAGTGATCTGAATGAGAATGACGACAGCAAAATTTTATGAGAATTTGACTGAGCTTGTCAAACCAAGCGCGAGGACTTTGTTTTAGGCCATAAATAACTTTCCTCAATCTACAGACTCACAAAGAATACTCCCCCTGAGCAACAAAGGCAGGCAGTTTCTCCATGTAAACTTATTCCTCCAAGTCTCCATAAAGAAATACATTTTGACATCCTACTAAAATAAAGGCCAATCTTTGTTCACATCAAGAGATGAGGACACAAATAGAATTGAGTCGAGCTACTGAAGAAAAGGTCTCAAAATAGTCCACACCATAAGTTTAAGTATATTCTTTTGCCACCAGACGTGCTTTCAAACGCTCAATCATGCCATCGGGCTGATATTTAATAGTGAAGATCTATCGACATCCAACAGTAGGATAGGCAGAAGGGTGATCCACAAGATCCCATGTCTTTCAATCAAAGAGTGTCAAAATTTCAACTTCCATCACGTGTCGTCATGTAGGGATTTGAAGTGTCTCTGTAGCATTTTTCAAAATAGACATAGAAAAGATTGCGACAATGAAGCAAGCAAAGCTAGCACCCAGATTAGGAGAGGAACAGAAATGACTAATCAGATGTTGAGTACAAGAATGGACACCTATCCATAGTCTAATAGGAAGGTGTAAGTCAGATAGTACCTGAGTTGTGATGTGATCTTTCGCCGAAGAAGGAGTTGGTTGTTGAGGGGCCATGGAGGGGATGGTCGGATTTAGTCTCCTCTTGTAGACTTGCAACGATCGTTCTTCAAATTCCATCTCAAAGGGTGGATCAATATCCACAATGTTAGGTAACGAAGTGGATTCCAAAAGTTCATAGGATAAGGACCCCCCCTTTATCAGAATAATATGGCAGATGTTCAAAGAAGACTACATATGCACTAACATACCATTGTCTCATTATAGGATCATAACATGGATATATCCTTTTGGGTTCTAGAATAACCCAAAAAGATGCATTTTGTGGAGTGAGGGTAAAGTCTCATCATCCCCGAACAAAGGTTTTTAACAAAGCAAGTGCACCCAAAGATATGCGGCAGGACTAGAAAAAAGTTGTGCATTAGGAAAAAGAATGTTATACATAATATGATTTTGCAAAATAGAGAAAGCCATGTGATTGATAAGGTAGCAAGTCGTAGAAACAACTTTAGGCCAAAAACGATGAGGATCATGATCACGAAGAAGTATGGTGCGAGCAACCTCTAGGAGATGTCACTTTTTCCATTTAGTAACCCTATTTTGTTGTGGGGTATAAGGGCATGAAGTCTGATGGATCGTCCCATAAGATGAGAAGAAGTGACATATTTTTGAAATAATTTAAGAGCATTGTCAGTGTGAAAGATTTTAATGGGTTTATTGAATCAATTTTGAATTTTAGAAAAAAAAAAGGTGGTGATGGTATTCATAACACTGTTGCAACCTTTAAGTAAAAATAACCATGTAGCTCGAGAAAAGTCATCAATGAATGTCATAAAATATCTAACACCAGAATGACTTGTAATAGAAAAGGGACCGCACAAATCTGCATGAACAATATCAAGAATGCATTTAGAAATAATTTCTTTCTTTGTAGGAAACACATACCAAGTTTGTTTGCCATATTGGCAAGATTCATAGGAAAAACACTTAAAAAGTAGGAAATAAATGTTCCAATTTAGAAGTAGATGGGTGGCCAAGACGGTGATGCCACTAAATCCCAGTCACAGATGTAGATAGCATAGCAGTCCCTGATGTCGGTCCATCCATGTAGTAGAGCTCATATGGTCCCTCATATGGTCCCTCATGGCCTGAACCAATCCTCATCTTTGTGTGAAGATCCTAACAAAAACAACCAGACAAGTCACGCGTAATAGAGCATTGAAGGCTCTTTATAGTTTTACTAACAAAAGGTAGATTAACAGGAAATCTCAGAACATATAAGATAGATTTTAGATGCAAATTTCAAAGTAAAGAAATCATCCTAATGTCATGGACTGTTGTCTGTGAGGAATCAGCTACTGTTACCTAAGGTAGACGGGTGGATCTTGTTAGAGAAGAAAATAAATCAGAGTTACCAGACATATGGGCCGAAGTATCGGAGTCAATACACCATTTATTTTTACTAGTAGATAGAGAAGCAAGCAATGTAGATGAGCCGACCTCTGAAGTAGATGGTAGATTGGACATGCGCTCTTGGAAGAGCTTCTTGAACTCAGACCGGATCCAAGAAGAAGATGGTTGAGTTGAGGTGTGATCAATAATAGAAAAATCTTCAACCACATCAAAGGTTACCTGGTTAGCCCAAGCAAGCTTTCCATGTTTGATCCAACACAGCTCTTCATTATGATTGTCAATTCTACAAAAATTGTAGAAGCGAGTGCCAATGGGCTGACTGTGACCTGGTGTAGTAGATGAAGTGCGGCCCGAGGTAGGAGGGAGACGTCCACCACGGCCACATCCATGACCACCGCCACAGTCGTGACTATTATCAGTAGAGTTTACAGTAAGGGAAGGGTGTTCAATAGCTGGAATAGAAGTCACTTATGGTAAACGTTGAACACGTTTAAGCACATCTTGAAGAGTAGGAAGAGGATCACAAGAGATAATTTGATCAACAACTCTAGAATATGAGGAAGGGAGTCTGGAAAGAAACTAGACAAGTTGTAATTCATTGTGTTGTGTTTGAGTTTCCTTGATATCAGTAGATAAAAGATGATAGAATTCATATTAATTCCAAAGGGTAGAGCACTCGTTGTAGTAGTCTTCAATAGATGCATCAGTCGAGAATTCCTTCTTTGCCAGGTTCTTGAAGATCTCGAACACCTACTTGGGGTTTTGTTGATGGGAGTAGACATGGGAAAGTTGATCCCACATGGCCTTGGCATCATGTAGGCACAGGAGGGACTGATTGATCCTCATATCAGTGTTGTTGATGATCTAGGATATAACGCCTAAATCATCCTTACTCCACTGTGTGTAGTCTTGTTGCGTCTGATCATCTACTGATGCATCAAGAGGAGGTTTAGGGTTGGTGGTAATATGTGAGTAGCGACCTTGTGCCTTCACATACAAAATAAAGGAAGTCGACCAGAGGTGGTAATTGGAGCCATCAAGTTTCACTGTGGTGACACACAGAGAACGTGGAGGCTCAGTAGATGCAATGACACACATATTTGTAGCTGGGGTAGAGTAGAAGCAACAAAAGGTAGAAAGCAGCAGTCAAAAGACAACCACACAAACCTTGGGAACGAATAGAATAGAGTCGAGATCAATAGATCTGAAGAAACCTGTTAGAGGGAAGCAAATGGCAATAGTGGGTCTGACGCATCAGATCTTAGAAACCAACAAAGGGGTCGAGTAGATGGAAGAAAAACATATGCCACCATGGAGAGAATCAGTACTCCACCATGAGGTGTAGGAAGATAGCAAACGGAGACTCTTTTAGAACATTAACGTGCTATTTTTAATGTGTCCGGAGTAAACGTAAGGCGGGGAAGAAGGGAAGAGAGGATTGTGTAGGCTAGATGATGAAGATTGGGCCATTGGGGGTGGGCAGCGGCGGCAGTAGGGTGGTGGGAGGGTGGCGGCAGCTGGTGGGTGGAGAGTGGCGGCAGCAGGGTAGGGGGGTTGGGCACAGAACTGAGAGAGGAGGGGGTGGCGGAGAGTAGGGAAAGAAAGGAAGGGGTGTTGAGTGGCAGTAGCAAGGAAGAAAAGAGGGAGGGGAGGGGAGAGGCAAGCAGGGAAAGTGGTAGGGGAAGGAGAAGGTAGTAGTAGTAAGGGGAGGGTGGCGACAGGCAGGGAAGGGGGGCGATGGTAGGGCCAAGGAGGGAGAGGGAGGTGTGTGGTGGTGGCTAGATTAAGATGGGGGAAGCATTAGGGTTGAGAGGAGGGAGAGCTAAGGTGGATCGAAACTCTCTAATACCATATAGAAGAATAAGTGGAATTCAATTAAGTGAGCAAAATTGAGTACAATGCAATATAAGTGGCATTCTATTAAGTGGAATTCTATTAAGTGAGTAAAATTGAGTACAATGCAATATAAGTGGCATTCTATTAAGTGGAATTCTGTTAAGGCTCTTTTATAGGACAAGAGAATAAAATAGTAAATACAACTATGCAATATGGGATATATAACACAAATAAGGTGTAGAAAAGAGCACATGTAAATAGTAAATTGAAGCATATCTCTTTAATAATCTACATAAAAAATCTAAAATATATGAAAAATCAAACAAAGGTAAACATATCAAGGAGAATACCAAAAATTAGCATAGAAACAACTACATTTCAATCAAACATTACATTTCTTATGCCAAATTATAATGGAAGAGAAAAGTGAGATGAGAACATGGAAGAACCAAGTGGGAATTATTGAGATATATTTCTGATTTTATTTATTGTTTAAGTCTTTCTTATTGTTTACTCACTCTGTAACATGGGCATTTGTATAAAGAGGACCATTAGGGTTTTATGTTTGCTTCCCTGTACATCCACCTCCTATTTATAGGAGTGAGTTTTCTCTTTTCTAAATATAGAAAGATAGTTTGTTTTCATATGGTATCACAGTAAGATACTTAGTTCGGGTCTCCACCAGTTGCCTCTCCCTCCTTTCCTCCACCAACCATCGTCGTCACCGCTAGTTACTTTCTTCTTCTTTGACGTTGTTGATCATGCCAAAGGGGATCTACTCCCCTCTCTAACCCTATCCTCTTCTCCAATAAGAGGATCTAAGAATAAGGCCAACGGTCTTTCTAAAGGTCTTATGCCCTGAAGACTGCTATTTGGAAAATCATTTGGCAAATATTCTTGGTCATCCATGACCACCTATTATAGGGCTCTATCCATATTATTCTTGATATGATTGGGTCTATCCAACATATCGATCTTCTTATTGGTGAACTATAATGTTTGCCATCTATTTTGGGTCCTTTATGACCTTTTTGTTGGATCGCGCCCTATACGATAGGGACACGATGTGTATATGTCTTGACACATCGTGTCTTCTCAGAGAACTACCTACTGCTACTGATATACATGTGTCTCCTTCTACACATGTCGTGTTTCCTCGGTGAACTGCCTAATGTTGTTGCCAGACACACCATCTCTTTCTGCACACGTCATGTCCCTACCTCTAAGAACTATCTACTACCAATTCTATTTATTTCACACATCGTGTCGCCTTATAGACACGATGTGTCACTACTTCAGGACACCTCTATCAACTTTGCACACATCGTGTCACCTTATAGCAAGGGAAATGCCTCCCGAGTTTTTGAACTTTATAAATGTCGACATTCTCTAAGACTTGAAGACGCTACATGTTTTGCTTCACACTTTGACACCTTCAAAGGTATTTGGGGGGAGCTCAAACTCCACCATCTTCTATCCATTGATCTCACTAAACTACAGAAACAACAAGATGAAGTTCACCTAGGCCAGTTTTTTGCATCCTTGCCTCCCAACTATGAAGTTGTTCGTCAACAATTCCTAGCATTTGAAGCATTGCACATGCTAGATGATGTTTATGTCCAGCTATCTCGCTCAGTTTCTTCTACTACTAAAGAAGAGCATGTTTCTCTAGTTGTTGTTGGATGAGGACGTGGTAATCCTACTCGTGGGTGGGGGAGAGGTCTCAACAATGGTGGAAGAGGGCCCTCTCCTCTCCAGTCTTCTAGAAGAGGGTCCTCTCCTCTTTAGTCTCGGTACTACAACTTCTGTAAATAGACTAATCATACTGAAGACAAATAATGTAAGAAGCATGGAAAGCCAAAATGGGCAAACCAAGCATCCACTCTTGATGTTGATGGAGAATCTACATATGCCTCTAGTGGTACCACTTCTCATATGGTAACACTAAGTTTGTCTGACCTTGACAAGCTAATCAAAGTTGCTTCAGTTGTTACCACCACACCTCAGGCAAATATCGATCAACACTCAGGTGATCCTTCTTTCCTTCAAGCATCTTCTTCTTTGACAAAAGAAGATTGGAATGTTGATTTGAGTGCTATGGCTCATAGGACTGGTAATAAAAGTCTCTTCACTTACCTAAAGAAATCTACATATCATTCTCCTATGCGCCTGGTGGATGGATATATTTCTCCGATCAGTGGAATAGGGTATGCTAA